>BQNB010142616.1:2777-14671 GCA_026074375.1 Tanacetum coccineum | reverse complement strand
TGGAACACATTCAACACGCGGGTAATAGTATCAATATTAGCCTGATTCCACTGTCCCATGAAAATAGCATCATCGGCATAAAACAAATGCGAGACACTAAGCGAGTTGTCCAACATGATCCCTGTAAATAAACCTGCATCTACCACTCTTTGAAACGAGATATGTAAACTCCCCATGACCAAAATAAATAAGAAAGGCGAAAGCGGGTCCCCTTGTTTAAGACCTTTGAAGAACTGAAATTCAGGCGTAGGGCTTACGTTTACCAAAATCGAACCCCTAGAAGACTGAAGGCAGCTTTTGATCTAATTGCACCATTTCTCTCCAAACCCGAACTTCTTCAATATGGCGACTACAAAGTCCCATCTAACCGAGTCGTAGGCTTTTTCAAAATCAACTTTAAAAATCATAGATTGTTTCCTCTTCTTACTACACCATTGAACCAACTCGTTCAAAATAAATGGACCATCCAAAATTTGTCTATCCTTCTGGTATGTGTTTAATTACACATACCTTTTACCTTTAAAAACGAGCTAAAATAATCAAAAATGGACTCAAAATGCCAAATATATGCTTGTTTTGCTAATTGTGTTGTGCAGGAACGGATATCTCACAAAAAGACGAAAAACCAAGCAAAAAGCGACAAAACCAGACACGGGATGGAAAAGTGTGTGAAGACGAAGCCCAATCAAAGTCAAGTCAACTCCGAGAAGAAAAAGCAAAGAAAAATATAACTTGAGGGGTCAAAAATGCCAAACCCCTAAGTTATATTATTAAGGAAACAAAGGCAGGGGCTGATTATGCCAATTTGGGAAACTTCATTTATAAAAGAAAGAAAGGGGAAAAAGAGAATGAAAAGAAGAAAGATGTGGAGGGGCTTTTCTTGTACACAAACCAAACATACCCTTAATCATCTTCAACCTCTCTCTGTCACAACCCAACTTGTATAAACCCCTTTTCCCAATCTCCCGCCAATACCAAAACCAGCCAGCACCTAGTTTTGCTCCATACTTCTACCCTGCAACACTCCATCAACCACTTGACAAAACCTTCCCACTTACCCCACATGGCCACCATTTGTAAAGTGTAAGTGAGGGGGGTTAGGTCCAGTTGCAATCCAAGGGCATTTTCGATCCAACGGGCTGATAGAGAAACAAGGAAATTAAAAGGGCCAGGATATATTGTGAGTTTATACTCACAATACTAGCACAAGGAAGCTTTATACTCAGCAAACAAACACAGTCAAGCTCAACAAAGAAAAGTCAATGAAAGTCAAACAGAAGACTTCAGCTTGTTTTACCTTTTTCTTTGTATAAATAGGGCTAGTGAGCCATGTAGAAAAGGAGAGTAATTTTTAGTTTTAAAGTGTGTAATTTTTAGTTTTTAATATAAAAAACTTTTTCCTTTCTGCAATTTGTAAAAGTTCTAAGTTTAATGAAATTTCAGTTTGTTTTGCAATTCGTGTTCCAAGTTTACATTACCTTAAGTTTGTTTTTAAGCTATTCATAAGCTTTGAAGAGTCTCTAAGCTCTTTATTTGAGCTAAATAAGTGTTAACTAAGTTTAAATTCTGCAAACCAGTTTAATAACTTGAATTACCTTTGCATTTGAATTGTGGAAAGCATTTTGGAAGTTGGTTGTAATGGAAAACCAAATGGACTCATACCCTAGCTTATTATTAAGCTAGGGAGCTTATAGCTACCCTTTTGGGTTCCTCTTGTTTAGCTAGAGGTTCATTGTAAGTCTCGTATTTAATTCTTGCACTTTTCTTTAAGGTTACTGTAGCATTGCTTATTATTGTTTATTTCTGTCTTATCTTGCTTAATTATTGTTTAATGAGATCTCTTAATTTTCCTTGTTATAAGCTTTTTATCAATTATTTATACTTGTTCTTTTAATAGTCCATTTAGCTAGCTTTTTGATAAGCTTCATTATCTGGCTTATTTAGTGTACAAAATGATCTTAGATCTTAATTATTGTTTCATTGAGCTTAATCCATTCTTTTTTAGCTTATATCAACATAAGAATCCCAATTGCTTGCTCATTTTTAAGCTCAAAAGTGCATATTTTCAGTAAAATTCAAAAAAATAGTAGTTTAGTCCATTTGTGGCTTATTGTGCTTAATCCAATGGCTTATTTAAAAAGTGAATAAGGAGGCTTAATAAGGACTCATTAGTGAGCTAATTTCCAAAAGCACACTTTTCAGTTTGGCTTATATTAGATTTTTAGAGCTTATTTCATTTTGGCTTTATTTTAGAAAATTAGAGGTTTACTATATTTTGATGCAAATGAGTTGAGTTAAGTTGTTTTTTTGGTTGAAAAGTGCTTTTGGAATGCAGATTAAGCAACATATAAGCTTTCCAAAACATCTATCCTTTTTCAATTGGTTTTATTTTGAGCTTTTTACAGCTTAATTACTAAAAGTAATAAGTCCAAACTCTTCAACTTTCTGCAATCAGCAGCTTATTTGGATTTTTGGGCTTTATTGAATGCTATTTTTATAAAGTGCCTTTAATTTAACGTTGCCCTTAAAAACATGTCCCATGACAACTTTTTGTGTTTTGAGTTTTGGCTAATAAAACGATTTTTTAATTAGCAGTCTGGAGCCTCGTTTCTACTACTTTCTACAATCAGCAGCTCTTTTGGCTTTTCGGGGCTTATTGAGTGCTTATTTTTATAAAGTGCATTTATTAAAGTTGCTTAAAAACATGTCCCGGACAACTTTCGTGTTTTGAGTTTTGGCTAAAAACGATTTTTTAAAATCAGCAGTTTTAGAGCTCCGTTTCTGCTGGTAAGTGCACCGTTTCTGCTGGTAGTGTAACGGTTCCTGGCTGAGAGCATCGTTCCTAAGCTGTAGTGGCAATTCGTTTCTGCTGATGAGGTTAAAAAAAATATTATTTCTTTTTTGCCCGTTTTTAGGTTTTGTTCTATTAGATTGTAATTTGAGGGTTTCTTATAACTAATTTGCTTCCCGAAGTTGATTAGGACTTATAATCTATCAAAAATCATTCTCACGTCAAAAATCTAAATCAAACCAAGATCAACTTTCAATTGCAGCCATCGTTGTGACAGACGACCCGGAACATACTTCCGGAATCGTTTATCATTGATTCTCTATATTTTTATTTCTAGGTAGGTCTTGACTTTTTACCTTGGTCAAGGGTGAAGAGTTTGGATTTGCCTAGTATTTTATATATACTATATTGCGAGAACCACCTTCACAAACGCAGATTGAGTGTCACTAACAATGTCACCTAACACCGTAACAAGACGATTCGCCAATATCTTAGCAACAATTTTATACACACTCCCAATGAGGCTGATAGGTCTAAAGTCTTTCACCATATTAGCATTAGGAACCTTAGGAATCAAAGTAATAAATGACGAATTACCTCCATTCGGGATTTTGCCATGTAGAAAAAACCATTTAACAACATTAACAACATCGCTCTCTATGAGGTTCCAATAACGATGATAAAAACCAATTGTAAATCCATCCGGGCCGGGGGCTTTATCGATACCACAATCCCACACCGCTCTTTTAATCTCCTCTTTAGAAACCTCACTTTCCAAGTCATTATTCTGATCGGAGGTGATTCTATTAGTAAACTCTCTATCTAACTGAATACCTTTCTGAATAGGTTGCTCAAACCGATGTTTAAAATGATCATAGAATTCTTTTTTAACTAAAGAAGGAGATTCCACCCAGTTACCGTCAACCAGCACACCACGAATAGCTAGATTACCTCTTTTTTAATTAGAACTCCATGATAATACTTAGAATTCTCATCACCCTCTATAGCCCATTTAATTTTTGCTTTTTGGGCCACTTCCATAGCTTCGGTCTTCTCCATCTCTTGAAGAAGACGAACAACTTCTTGTCTTCTAATAACATCCGTCTCTATACCTTCGCCTTTATCAATGGCCGAATCAAGATTAACCAACTCCGACTTAAGGTTTCTCATCCCACAGTTCGTATGCTCCTTGTACGATCTACTCCATATTTTAATTTTCTCTTTCAAAATTCTGAGTTTTTTCATAAATTTCACATAATCATTTGTGTCAGTGACGTGAATTTCATTCCAAGAATCCTCCACAAATTTATCAAACCCATCAATCTCAAACCAATAATGATAGAATTTAAACGGAGTCGGACCATAATCATAATGCGTCTCACGCATTAAAATCGGCCGATGATCAGACAAAAACCTATCCAATGACACCGAAGAAATACTAGGACAAGCGCACATGAGATTATCAGAAATAAGAAAACGATCGAGTTTACTCATCTTTGAAGCGGATTTATGGCACCACGTGAACGAACACCCACCAAGAGGAACCTCTACTAAACCTGCATTAGCAATGAAAGCATTGAAAGCCTCCGCACCTTGTTTATTAAACACCGATCCGAACCTCTCACTACTATCGCGCACTTCATTAAAATCACCCATAGTAACAACATCACCATCCCAGTTGCAAATTACACCCATTAAATAATCCCAAAGCATCCTCTTTTCACTTAATTCTTGTGGAGCATAAATCGAAATAATAAGAAGTCTTTTACCACTAGGAACCCACACGCCACGAACCATAGTAAAATAATCAGACACTGTATCATTTATTTTCCGGAACATGTTGGGATCCCAAACACATAAGATCCCACCCGACTGCCCAACGGCTTCGCTATACACATAATCAAAAGCTAAGTTTCCCCAACACCTCTTAATACACCACAAGTCAATGTTTTCCATTTTTGTTTCTTGAAGCGACAGAAAATTCACCTTATTTGTTACACAAATCTTCTTAACCCAATCTTTTTTAGCCTTTTGGGCAAGGCCTTGTATATTTAGAGATAAAAAATTCATCGATAACCACCATTCGCTCTTTGTGATTCGATGATTTCTTCCATATTTTTCATACATCCCGTCATATCAAATCCCATATTTTGCCCCACATTAACGAGGTCATCAATCAGTTGAAGTATAGATCCACCCGTTCGAGGTCCAACAGATTTCTTAAAATGACCTGAACAAATGGATTCATGAGCATCAGATACCACTTCATTCCTTGTCTGACCATGCTTTCCTACGGATTCTCCATCAACATGTGTATCACCATCATCATTAGGCGTAAATCCAGGCGGGTATTTAGGACTAGCTTCTGACTCTCCTTCGTTATTACTAACATTCTTCCTTTTATTAAGTAACTCATAAAACCCGAATGGATCCTCAGACTGAGTCTTATTTCGCCTAACCGAATTGTCATCACCATTATTATTGGTTGGTTCATCCGCAAATCTTGTTTCAGGGACTTCTTCTACATCACTCTCCCATTCGACATCTTTAAAATTTCCAAAATTCCCCCCTTGAACTTCTTCGGCATGAGCTTCGTCACAAAGCCTTATATTAAATGTACAAAAATTATACCTGCATGCTATGGAATTGACTAAAATCGCTCAACCCATAATGGTCATCAGCAATAATCGGTTCGTTATTCTCTTGTCGCACCGGCTGATCATTCATTTTCTCCTTAAATAAACGCATTTCTTCCTTAATCTTATCAACTTCTTCTTTATTTCGTTCAATTTCTATTTTTTGTTCATTGAACTCTCGGTAAATATCAGAAGGAATTTCATACATATTTTGACGGCTTAAATCAAACGGTACTCGTTCAACTTCACCAATTAAGCCGTCAAAGTATGCCTTACTAGAAATCCACCAGTCCGATCGAGCCTCATTATCGTCTGGTGTCAATCTCGCAGCAGGCATATTTCCCTTTTAAAAAAAAGAAAATTAATTATTAAATAAATTACATAATCAACTTAATAAACTATTAAACTAAAAAAAACTCACTTCAAAAAAACGAATAGCCATTGGTCCCAAAAACCTTCCTTTTTTCTTATTCCAAGCAGCAACTCTAGGATACCGATTGTAACGATCAAAAAACGTAGTCGCAGTTACTCGGTAAGACTCCAATATCCAAGTCTAAAAAAAACACATTGTCACAATTATTTTACATTATACATATAACTTAAATGGCCAATTAAAAATTATAAACTTATTTTTGACATACCTTGAATGCCCAAGTATATCCAAAGATTGAATACGTTTTCGCATCATCTTCATTTGTAGGCTGAGCGACATACAAGGGCGACCAACGTTTGACGTTTGCATTCCTAAGTTGGGAGTACAATGTTGGCCACACATATGAACCCCAAGGATATTTGTTCCAAGCTACTCTATCATTTGCTAATCTTAACATCCAGTCAGGGACAACACGTCTACTCTCCACACCTAATATAACAAGCTGCAATATGCCTAGACAACAAAGGCTAACAGCATCGTCGTCGTATAATTGAGCAAATGACTGGTCAACAATCATATTTGCTATGTCGATGCCTGTAATAGGTTGCCCATCTAAATATGACGGAAACACCTGTCGCCTAAAAGGAATACGCTCTTTGGTGTCATACTCAGCCCAATTCTGGCCCTAAACCTTAACCCAGTTACTAGGCAGAATTCTTCTCTCCCAAATGGTCTACTAAAATCTTTATTTATATGGTAATACATTTTCATCATCATCATTTTCATCATCAATTTGCCGCCCTAACATAAAATGTATTAATATACAATTCTCTATAAAATCAGTTTGATCTAATACCCAACCAAAACAGGATTGTCTAAACAGTGCTTCCCGATCAGTGCCACTAATTTTTGTTTTAATTGTTTTAAGCAACTTTAACTTACTTCTACATGTAACAAGAACACGGGGTACCTAAATAAACAAATAAATAAATAACCATATATTACTACACATATATACATCAGATAATAAAATTGTCAAATGATACAAAATAAAAATATTATACCTCGTAACCGCTCAAATCCATCTTATAATAAACAAGTAAGCCACAAAATCACCAACAACAAAAACCCTTTAAAAAACACCGCACCAACACCAACTTTGATCTACCGGCAAACGGTAACAATCAACAATGAAAAACCTCAAACAATGAAACATTCAAACAAACTTCAGCTTCTGTTTCTTTTGAACTAAATTAAGAGAAACACATACTATCACTATATAAGCATACTGTCCGTATTCAAATTCATAAGTGACAAAGTATTGCTGTGATATATCATTCCATCATACTGTGCGTTACTATTCATCTGCAAAACCCTAACAGACAAAAAAAGTAAATCGCCAAACCACATGCGCGATCTACGTTTGCACACAAAAAGCTTTCTGACATTTTTTGGATAGATCGAACAAAACCATGCGCGATTTACATTTTTTTTTAATTTCCTCCCAAACGAATAATACGGTGACCAAATTATCTAATCGCTTCCTTACCCACCATGTGCGATCTATAAGGTCATATCGAAAAAAAAATATGCCAGGGTGATTACTGGATTACACATATTCCAACGGGTCACTGCAAAATTTTTCGCTAAAATGAAGTACCCACCTTTTCTCTCTGAGTCATGTTTCTGTTTTATTCTAATGAGTACCTTCCATTTACTTCGATTACTAATGCCATAACTACATGAAACAATCAAGAAGCGACGATGTAATTAGATATAATCCTTAATGGACAACTCTATCTCCCACTCACCAAAGTTCATTCTTCCACACAATATCAAATCAATAATAAACATACCTATACGATCATATTAAAACTATTGACAAAGATTACTCTAAACAATCTACAAAGACATTAAGAAGGCCCATTTCGGCTAATTGCATGTTTGAAAATGATTTATGCAATGCTTACAGTAACGTTGGGATCATATTGGAACATCAATGATAAGATTAAAAAACAATCTACAAACTTCTACTAGGTAAAACATGGCCGACCATAAATTTGTAAAAAATCGAATGTGTTTATTTATTATTTCTATCTACTAATTACAAATTACATGATGTACCAAGTGGCAAGTAAATTATGGTATAGGTTACCCAACCTGGGAGGAACACTACTACTTGCTCATGCAGTTAGATAGTTGTCATTCGTAGTCAAGGTCTGATCGAAACCATTGGTAATGATGCTATGTTCATATAATCACTTAAGTACTATGACTACTTAGTCTACTAAGGGTGCCCAAGAGAACAAGATCAATTTAATATGAGGATCCAGGCTTAGTATATTAGAATCGATTTTAAGATACTCGAAACCTACCCTTCATAAAATTCTAATAGCATAACTAGAATGTAACTCTCATTAATGTGTGATTTTGAAACTCGCTAATTTTGTAGAAAATATAGTCACTTAAGCATGAACCGACAGTTTTACGTACTACGGGTCATTCTGACTAATGAGAAAGCGAATGGTATCCCATTTGTAAATTGTTAAAACTAAAACAAAAAATGTTCTCGTATGAATTTCATAATTTAGAGTGCTTGTCGATGAAGATTTATAAAGTTATAACGAACAAATTAAAGACTTCATATATGAAGTTTCGACGCCTTTTTTGTACATAAATGTTTTGTCAAATTATTTTTTAAAACTAAGAGACAATATTAGTAGAGATTTTGTAGTTTAGAAAAAAAAAAAAAAGATTTCAGATGAAATTTTCATGCTCGCAGCTGTGGTAGTTCCATCGGAATCACACCATGCAACCAACATGAAAGCATCACATTAACCCTAGGGGTGGTGATTCAGGCCGGGTTGCGGGTTCAAGATGAAAGGTTGGAGGTTCAGAAAACCCAACCCGAATCTATTCCATTTAAATAATTGGGTCACCTATGTCAATCATAACCTTTTTAGACATAACTTGAACCTGACCCATTTAACCCGTATATATACTTGGGTTACACGGGCTGAATGAGTTAAACATGCTTCGGGTTGACTCATTTAACCCGTTTTATATATAAAAGTTGCACATTACCCGGGTTTCGGGTTGACCCGTTTAACCCATTTAACCCGTATAATAAAATACAGATAAATTTTAATTTAGGAAAAAAAATTCTTAAACGGGTTGGCGGATCGAGGTGCTTAATTTATTCCCAACCCAAACCTAACATGTTTAATAAAAGGGTTAGATGGGTGGACCTAAACCCAACCCGAAATGTATTTAAGCTCGTCCCGAACCTGTTAAATTTCGTGTCGGTTTCAGATCGAGTTTCGTATCGGGTCAGAAATTGCCACCCCTACCTGTAACATTTCACATTTTCAGGTCATTTCCCGACTCAATTATTTTCATTATTTATTTTTTAGGGTTTTACGTGTTCGCTTTTAATTATTATCTTGTAGTTAAATCGTGTAAACTAAAAGTCATCATTCAACGTAAACGGACACCAAACAAGTTAAAGTTTACATCAAGCAAGTGTTATATGATTATTAAGAGTATAATTTATAACTTTTCATATGTTATTTTTATTGGTTACGTAAAACGCTTACGTTTCGCAATAAATTACATTTGGGCATACCCGGAAGCACCTATACCTATCTACACTCAAACAAATACCCACAATTACACCCAATACATAAAAATTAATCTTGTTTCTACCCATGAAGCACTTAGAACCGGATCCATGGTGTTAACACAAGAATTAAATCACAAAGTCTCCACTAAGTCCTACCTTTTTTGTTATACTTACACAACATGTACCCTAAACACATATTAGTAGAAATTGGCATATCATAGTACCTTAAAACCCATCTTGGCTGTTCCATGTGCATGGGGAGGAGGAGAGCACTTTGCTTTTGTACCCTAAACCATTACTAGTCCATGGTTTGATCTTAGGTTGTTTCTAATACCACCTTTCTATAAGTAGCAAGTCTTAGGTTTAATTTAACACATTTATAATTCATGCAAGCAAAATAAATCACTCATACTCTCTCCCTACAAACCATAACCTATGTCTCACAATTGTAAGCTAGGGTTTCTCATAAAATCTTCATTCCAAAGGATTACAAGTGATTAAGCATTCATTCTAAGTATATCTAAGATCATACAAGAGTATTGGAATCTTGGGTTTGTGATTGATCAAGGGTTGAAGCAAAAAGATATTTAGGATTTTATAGATTAGGGTTTTGGATTTGGAAGCTTAGCTAGGGTTTTTATTTTGTGTTCATCATTCCACATCTCTTCTATAAGGTCTAATTTAAGTATTTCATTTTTATTCATTCATTATCTTATGTGTACATACTTGTTATATATGTTAAACACCACCTAGATTCATTTTTGTGATATATGAAGTATGTTGAGGCTTATATAATTCGAATTTATTATATACCTTGATGAAATAACACTTAAAATGAAATTACACATTATATATAATAATTTATAAGTTAGGTTTGTAAATTATGTTGTATTGAAAGTTAATTACATGTTTATGTATAAAAGATCACGAGGACATGGTTTTCACTTAGACAATTGTTATGGACTTTTAGAGGACTTAATAGATGTAAGATATATGATAGAAAACTTGGTAAAAGAATTGTACAAAAGCTCTTAACAAATGAAAGTATAAAACTTGTTTTATAAAACAAAAACATGTAAACTATTTTAGTACCTACTGTTTGATTTCGTCAAATAACATATATATTTTATATTTTATTTAATTAGTATTTATCACAAGGATCGTAAGCTTATAACAAACTTAAAAACCGAGTAATAACGAAGGAGATATGACATTTTTAAGTTTACAATAATTAAATGTATAAAAGTATTTTTATAAAAGTTATTTTATAAAAATATTTACTATTTTAGATCTGATATATTAAGGGAGATATTTTATAAAGATATTACTTTTCATGATGAATCCAAACATGTAAGAAACTCGAAAAAAGGATTTAAAATAAAGGTGATACGTTATTTACAAGTTTAAGTTAAAAGGTATTTTTATAAAAGTTAATTTATAAAAATAGGTTACTGTTCACGACAGTATACTGTTGGGAAATAATTTTCCTAAATAGAGCTTTTAATTACGAAGACGTGAACATAAGAATCACTAAAAACCGAAGTAAAACGAACGAGATACAATTAAAATACGATTTCAATAATTAAAGTTATAAAAAGTATTTTTATAAAATTTCACTTACTGTTACTGTTCATAACAGTACCAAACCATATTACAAATATAAAATTTGATTAGACTTTTCAAATACGAATCCATACATATAAAGAACAAGCCAAACAGATTAAATATGAGTAAGTTATGACTTTTGGAAGGTTACTACGATTAATTATATAAAAGTAGTTTTATATAATTTTATAAAAAAAATAGAACTACTATTCATCAGGGGCATAAATATTATAAATATAATATTTTGATAGATTTTCTTAATACGAAACCGTAGACATAAGAAACACTTGAAACGAAGTTAAAACGATAAAGATACGCGATTTATAAAACCGTATGCACTATCTTCACTTTTGTTCACTATTTTATAAAAACAATTAAACCAAGTATATAATATAATTATATAATCAATAATAATATTAAAACATATATTATGAACAAACAATCAATTGTGAGACAAAAACCACACTTTATCTTACGGATACAAATACAAACACCTTTATTCAATAAAGTACGTTTAAACATTGTTTTGACATTTTAAACTACACAAAAATTATAGGTGGTGGTGTAACTATATAACTTGTGATGTAGTATTATTAAGTACTCATACGACATATATTTAATTAGGTTTCATTCGGTCTTATCGGTGACGTTTCCATTCACTTGATTTATATACATCATTTTATTCACTAAGGTGAGTTCATAGCCCCATGTTTACTATATCAATGATTTACAACTTTTGGGGTGAGAAGCATGCATTGTTTTACAAGTTAGACGCAAGTGTACATTTTATCATGATTACGTGTTTGTCTAAGTAGCGATAACCTACTGTGCCCATTATCATGAACTGTCAATTACTTTGTGTGAGCG
>BQNB010142613.1:0-11050 GCA_026074375.1 Tanacetum coccineum | reverse complement strand
TCAAAAATCCAAGGTTTCATTTCTAAATTCTTACTTAGCTTAATTTTTAGCTTAAACCTTTAGCTTATTTGCTTTCAATCTTTGTAAACACATTAGTTTAGGGTTGTTATTTGGCTGTTGTAAGTTTTTATTGCATAATTTTGTGCTACATTAGCTTATCTCTCAAAACTGTCATAAGTAGTAGTATAAGCTAGTAGAGAAACTAGCTTATTTTTCTTAATAAGCTAGGATTTTTAGTTTTAAAATAGTTTAAATAGGTTAAAATAAGTAGAAGTGGATAAAAAGTTTTCAAAGTTTTAGCTTAAAAATAGGTTTTAAACTCCCTTTTGTTTGACAGTTTTGAGATAAAGGGGTGTTTGGCACAAGGCTAAAACGGGTCAAAACAGGTTGTGGTATGGGTTATGGTCATTAAAATAGGTTTAGTCTAGATTAATAAACTCATTTAAGCTGTTTTTAAAAGTTTCTTTGTTGAAAAATTGCTTTTCAAAAGGTTATGAACCTTCTTTGAAACTGTTAGGTTTTTATAAACATCACAAGTGCTTATTTGGTTAAGCACTTGTGAGTTTGAGTTTTAGCATCAAAAAGGTGTGCTTTTTGTGTGTTAAAACTCCTGTCAAAACCTTTGGGTGTTTTGACTTCTTGGGTCAAATTCACACAAGGCTCTTTGTGTCACAGTTTTAATAAATCCAAAACACCTTTTTCACTATCAAAATTAAACAAGTAAAATTGATTTTTAGAAGTTGAAAATTGGTGCACAAGCCCCTTTGCTATCATACTCCATCTGTTTGAGCTTATTTTATTGTTTAGAGCTTATTTGACAGCTTTTAGCAAGCTGTCAAATAAGCTACTAAAGCTAAGCTTAAACCTCCCCTGGTGCAAAGGGGAGAATTTAAGCCCTTTGTTCTCTGTCTTGTTGAGTTCTAAAGCCCAAGTCTTTGGCTTATTTTGAGAGTCCACAAGCTCTCAAATAAGCCCTCAAAGTCTCAGCCCTTGATAAGCTTATTTGTGTGCTTATTTTTAAGCCTAAACATGCCTCTTGGCTGTTTTTGAATCCCTTAGGCTGTAGGATTGCTTATCTTTTGATTCTAGCTTATTGAGCTTATCCCATAAGCTCAAATTGTGTCCTAGTGAGTTTTTAGGTTAAGTTAGATAGTTAATGTGCTTATTTCCCTTTTTCTTTAGCTTATTTGTTCAAGTCTTAAGAAATTTTGCCATTTAAGCTTGCTGTCATCTTTCAGCTTATTTTATAGCTTATTCTTTTGACCAAAGTCAAAAGTGTCTTTGTTAAAGTTGTTAATTATAAGCTGTTCTTTAACTTTCATGTTTTAAGTTTTTGCTAAAAATCACTTTTTAATAAGCCACAAAAATAAGCCATGTCGTAGGGTTTGTTTTGTCACTTTTTCATAGTGTAGGGTTACCCGTTTTCACACAAGTGTAAATTTAATAAAGTTAACCCGCCTACCCTTTAGTTTAGATTTGTACACTTTCTACCCTAGAGTTTTTTTTTAAAAAAAAGGGGAAGATACTTGGTCCGGGTGAGCAAGACTCGAACCCGGGACCAAGCAATACATCCCCTTTAACTCCCACACACACTACCACTGCGCCCTTGGGTCTTTTTCGTTAAAGACTCAAGGGCAAATCTATTTAAGGTCATTTTGACCTTATAAGCCCATAAGCTGTAAAAGCTTATTCTCGAGCTTATTGCATAAGCTGTGTGGAGTTTGGTATTTTTCATAGGATTGTCAAGTTGTAAAGTATTTTTAGAAAAATTTTCAGATTTTTTTGTAATCATTTACTATTTTTTATAATTTAATTTAGTTAAAAGTTTGTTTAATTCATAAAAAATAGAAAAATTATCAAAAAAAATATTTTGCTTTTTTAGAAAATTTTCTTTTATCATCTAGTTTGTAGGAAAAATATAAAAATTTTCGTAGGGTCATTTTTACAACTTTTTGTCTTTTAAAGAACGGGTCCGGGTACGGGTTTTTGTTTTGACTCGTTTTTGGGTCAAACGAACTCCGTTTTCGGTCTAGTCTTTTTCATTCTTCGTTATTTGACCCGTAGAGTAGTTTAGAAGTGAAAAATTTTCCGTAGGGTTATTTTTAAAGATTTTAGGTTTTCCCCCTTTTTGTACGGGATTCGGGCCTTCGTTTTCTAGTTTAATTTCATAATTTTTAGGTTTTTCTTAAACGTTTTAGTCCGTTATTGTTTAATTTGACTTTTTCAACTTCCCAAACTCATTCCTTCCTTCAAACTCAAATCTTCGATCGTATCGATTTACCATTCCAGCCTCGTTGGGGATTTACGACCCGGGAAAGCTCTATACTACTTCTCGGTATCATTGATTGTCGGTTTTTACACTTCTTTATATATTTTATATTTTGTTATATATTATATATATTTACGGTGTGAATCCGGCACGATCAAGGAGAAAAAAAGGGTACCTTTATCCTTTGCTCAAAACAAGGATCACAAATGCTCAAAAGAGCTTATATACAAGCTGCTTAAATAATAAGCTATGAATAAGCCCTATAAGCCCATCCATTTCTGGCTTATCTTCCACTTGGCTTATTCAACTTTTTAAGTAAATTTTGAAGTAAATGCTTATTCAGTTTAAGCTTTAAATGAGCCAAACTAAATAAGTAGTAGCTTAAAACAGTGAAGACAGCTTAATTAGCTTATTAGCTTATTATTAAACAAGCTCAAATCATGATTGCATTTAAGGTAAAAACAGAATTTAAAACTGAAAATGAAATATAAATTTTTATTAATTCTATAAAAGTGATTACAAGCTGCTTAAAAAGAAATTACATTCAAGAGAAAACAATAAGCTAAGATAATAATTAAGCTACTCAAAACTTGAATTAAGCTAAAATCCTACACGCCTTGCTCTGTGTGATCAATCGCTCTATTTATAGGGGTGAGAGGAACCTTCTAGCCTTCAGGACGCTCCCAAATCTCTAATCCTGGCCCTCAATCAATAACCGCCTCCAATTAATCAACATTTGAGTCGTTAGACCGTGTCCACGTTTAATTGACCAATAGGGTGATGTGGGATTGCCAGCGTGGCTAATAAGGATGTTAGAGGTGTCAGAATTATACTTCCAGAAGGATGGTGAGTGTGTACTTTGGTGGATTTACCCTGCGTTTTGTGTAATTTTAGGAGGGAAAAGGAAAACGATAAATAGTAATTAGCTTTGACCCATTTTATAACTTTAGGTTGATCGGGTTTATAAAAGTGGACTTAGGCCTTGGTGTTGGGCTTTTGATGGGTTAAAGGATTTTAAGGCTTATAAAAGGCTTAAGGTTTATGGTAACATTCTTATTGGGCCTGGACACGGGCCAATATAAATGGGTCCGACTTGGTCCGTAAAAGATGGGTACGCCTTTGACTTCAATTCTTCACGCTTCTTTCAATCCCGTGCTCGGATTTGTCCGTTTTGCTTTGTTTTGTCCTTTTATTAAATATTCGTTACCTGCACAATACAAATTACAAAACACATATATACAATGTATTTTCCATGCATTTTTGGTCTTTTAAGCTTATTTTAATAAGGTTAAATGATATGTGATTAAACACATATCAAAAACCCCCCATACTAAGCTATTGTCGTGTCCTCACGCAATGTCATAAACACACACTTAATAAACCAAAAATTTCAACCCCCTTAGACTAATTACCTCGAAAAGTAGGTAAGTGTTCATCAAAGGGGATTAAGAAATCACTAGTTTTGAAAAGCTCCCCGTTTTACCATTTTTATTTTTTTAGTATCTTTGTATATTTCATAACTTAATGGAACAGTCACACTAATAGATAAATTCATCGTCCTTGATTTTCCACCCGCCCCAAACAAAGCTTAAAAACGAAATCATTATTAAATTTAAGTTAAGATGCTAACACTACTCATAAATGCTAATTGTGAATGCATAGCTACTTTCCGCTCCCTTATTCCTAGATCCTCTAAAGCTTTTATTATTATTATTCATGACAAATAAATTAATGTCTTATTCACATAAGTTAACTACGGGTTTCAGACCACAATTAGTTTGAAATCCTTTCCTAAAAAGACGATGTGGTGAGAATAAGGTCCACATTAAGGTTCTAATTTCGCACGATTTAGGGGTTATCCTTTTTAGATAACCCCAGAGTCGAAATTTGGCTTTATTATTATTATTATTATTATTGCAACATTATTAACCCTCGGTCCTTTAAACAACTGCCACATCGGTATGCGAGCCGACCATGGTCCATGAGTCTTATTTCGACCTCAGTGATCCACGACCTTTCTGAACGCTGCAACATCGGTTGTGAGCCGGAAAGATGCAGCAAACTTTTATCAGTCTTGGATTATTACTATGTGCTTTCTTTAGAAGACCGCCACATCGGTTGTGAGCCGGCAAGAGGCAGTAAACTTTTATCAGCCCACCGTTTTTATTATTATTATTATTATAGCCAAATTTCAAGTCTTGTGGTCTTTTAACTACCTAGACAACGGTAGCGAGCCGTCAGGAACCGGCATCCTATTTCCCCACAACACTAACAAAACCTCGATGTGTACCTTACTTTCACCAGAAGGAATCTTTATAAAGTGATTTAAACTAAGAATCGCAAAAACATAAAATAACTTTATTTATTCAACAATTATATAATGTTTATTAAGCTTATGGGAGCAAAAAGCCACAATTAACCTCTATGAGCCTTAAAGAGTTGCAACTACTCTATGTTTAGCATCTAACTTATATAAAACTCTATCATTTCTCATTCTTCAAAAATTTAAAATCTTTAATAAAAAGATCCGTGAATGCTTAGTCTAATAAAACAAGCTTTGCATATTTAAAATCTTTAATAAAAAGATCCGTGAATTGCATTTTGAGGCATTTCGTCTTTTTGCGAGATTTTGCCTTGACGTTGACAGGCGTCACACCGTGTGACCAAGTCATGGGCATCTTGGTAAATAGTAGGCCAATAAAAACCATAATCGAAGACTTTCTTAGCGGTGTAGTTCGCACCATGATGTCCCTCGATGGGTCTATTATGGCAAGCCATGAGGATATCAACGACTTCTTGTCCGTGAACACACCGCCTAATCACTTGATCCACACAAATCTTAAACAAGTAGGGGTCGTCCCAAAAATAATACTTAACATCCTTAAAGAACTTTTTCTTTTGTTGGGACGACATCCCTTTTACTACAAAATTCCCCGCATGGTAGTTTGCAATGTCGGCAAACCATGGGGTACTTGAATCATTATGAGAAGATATTATTCCAAGGGTCTCGAGAGGAAAAGTTTCATTAATTTCCTTTTTCTCGAGATCACCTTCATGAGGATTTTCTAGTCTAGATAAATGGTCGGCCACAAGATTCTCCGCTCCTTTTTTATCACGAATAATAACATCGAATTCTTGGAGTAGGAGAATTTACTGGAGCAATCTCGGCTTAGCATCTTGCTTAGCAAGAAGATACTTAAGATCCGATTGGTATGTATACACTATGGTCTTCGATAAGACTAAGTAAGGCCAGAATTTCTCAAAAGCATACACCACGGCTAATAACTCTTTTTTCATTGTAGTGTAATGTGCTTGAGCATCCGTCATGGTCTTTCTTGCATAGTGTATAGGCTGAAAATGTTTGGTCTTGGAAATAAGCTAAAAGGCTACGGCTTATTTATGGGCTTAAGGCCCAAAGAGTGAACAAGTATTAAATGGGAAGAGAGGTGAATGGATGAGCTATTGTAGCAACTTGGCAAGGCGTGGGGTTTGTGTGGGAGAGGTCACGGGTTCAAGTCCCTCTTACACCCTTTTTTTTGCATTTTTTTTATTCTTGAAAATCCAAAGAACATAGTTGTAGAAATAGCTTTTTTTAAGCAACAATATAAGCTAAAACTAAATATTAAGCTCTCCAACAGCTTGGAAAGCTGCTGTTTACAAAAACATGGCTTTTGAGAGCCAAAAAGCTTGCATTCACTAAAATAAGCACAAAGGACTTAAATAAGCACCAAATTAAAAATCAAAAACTGTCCTAGAAAGCTTATAACATGAAGAAGCTAATTTTTAAAAGCTAATTAACCTAATAACACATTAAGCTAACTAAATTTACTAATCTAAATGACAAACTCATAAAATAACTCTAAGAGCTTAAAAACTAATAAACTAAAAAGCACAATAACTTTTCAAAGCTGAGCCGTTTGAAAACTAACAAACCACATATAACTATTATATCTATTGCATAAAATCAAATCCTATAAGCTAAAAATCTAAATTTAACACTAAGTCTAAAACAAATGTCTAACCCCTATAAATACTGCACTCGCGAAAAAGCTAAACAACGCACGATCTCTTTATAGACTAACGTAGCAATAGATGCCGTAATCTGCTCAAACTATGTAATTTAAAACGTACTTACTCGAATCTAGAGACCGACAAGCTAAATCCTAAATTCACATCGAGCTCTACATCAAAGTTTGATCAGACCACACACGACCCTTGCAGTTAAGACTGCAGTGGTATCTACTCCTTGATGCACTTCAGTGCCAACAACGGTAGATAACTAATATACTCAGTCTAACCTCAACGCGGTCCCACACATCAGCATCGTACAAACGCACAAATGTAGATGAGCTGACACACACACACAAACGCAACTCACAACACATTCCAAGCCTTATAAAAGACTTGCGTGATCTTAACACACTATACGTTCTAACTTCTCACGTTCAAGCATTCATGCCCACAACTGTGTCTGAGCGATAGAACATCAACAATGTGGGAGTCGAGCACACCCAATTCCGCGTATCTTAGTCAAGACAAGCTCAAACGACTCCACAGACAACCGATTGGTCAAAAAACATATCTCTCAAAATAAGGAAAATGAGGCTGCGTTGACACATGGACCTCTACTTCGTTCTCGCGCTTAGGAGATATTACACTCTCATGGGACGTCAGCTGAGACGGGAACTAAACCTATATACATTTACATTGAGTATAATCCGCAAGTCATATACTCGGAGTCGCGGAGATACGAGCAACTGGGGTACGTCGTCGGTATCTTTGGTTTGTTCAGCTAGGTGATCTGTCTCATATAAGTTGGCCTCCTAGTCGATCGCTATAGAGATGAGAAATAGCGGAAGAAAGATGTTTGCTTATTTAATTGTTTAGTGTTGAATTTGTGAGTGATGAGTTGGGTTGGGGGGGGCAGACGCGGTGAGTTCACAGTAGGTGTTTTCTGTAACAATCTGGTATAGGATCAACTTATTTTGAGCTTGAGTTAGTATTAATGTTGTTTATGTATCTCTTAGTTTCATGGTTTCAACGCTATATGTCTCTTCGAACTGTTGTTTAATATGTTGCTACACAAAGTTACATTGAGTTGCGATGTGCGCTGATTGCTGTGTTCCATAGTGTGGAGCGCTAGTGAATTCTTTCTAGGGGGACTAGATTAGGACACATTGGTATGGGTTAAAAGGTATTTATTAAGGTATAGAGTTATATCTTTTTGGGGTTATTAGGGGCAGACGGAGTTTGGTGATTGACTTATGATAGGGAGGTGTGTCTTGTTGTTAAGTTCATGAAGCGTTGCAAGATAGAAAAGACGAGAGAGGAAAGGACCACATTTTGGGTGGCACAACCTCTTTAGGGCATTGAGAATCGACTAGTTCTTAAGAGTCTAGGTGTGAGGTGGGAGGTCACTAGTGTGGGGGGTGATGAGTAGGATTGTTGTTTAGTTATTGGTGACGATTCGATAATTGGGCAGGTGAGTACGCGCGATGTTTTGACTGAGTGTGTGACAAGATAGTGTGGCTGTGTCTCCAGGGGGTTTATTGTTATGTAATGGTGTGGTTTGTTTTGAGGTGTTGGGTTTTTGGAGGTGTTTTTTAGTTTAGGGTGTTGGGGTGGTTGTAGATTTTTATGGGTATTGGAGGGTGTTTTGGGTGGTATTTAGGATTTTGGTTTTGGTATGGGTTTTTCTTAGTATGTTTAGTGGGTTAGTTATTTTTGGTATGTTTTTTTGTTAAGGGGGGGTTGATGGGAGGATTGGGTGTGGGAGGTGGTGTGGAGAGTGGATAAGGTGGGGGTGTAGAGAAGGGATTGAAAGTGGAAGAATGTGGTATAGGTGGGGGATATTGAGGGGAGGGGGTGATGGGGGGTGAATTATAGGTGGGAATGAGGTATTGAATGGTGGTATGAGGGGGGGGGGGGGGGGGGTGGATGGGGTGGGGTTTTTATGATGGGGAGGGGGGGTTGAGTGGATGGGAGATAGTTAATTAGGGAGGGGTGGGTAAATGTTGCGGAGGTGGTGGTTGTTAGAGGTGAATTAGGGGTAATTAATATGGTTTGTACGTTGAGAGAAATAATTGGATGTGGGGAAAGGGGGGTGGGTAAGGGTTGGGTTTATGGGTTAGGTGTTAATTTTTTTTTAGTGGGGAAGAAGTGTGGGTGTTAGGGTTTTGGTGGGGGGGTTGTAGGGAGAGAGGGAGGTGGGTGAGTGGGTCGGGGGTGGTATTTTTGGTATTGTGGAATGGGTGTTTTTTTTGGGGGGGGGGAGTGGGGGGGTGGTGTTTTTGGTTTGGGGGGAGAGGAATGTGGTTGTTTATAAAATTTAACTTACGTGTGGTTTAGACGGCCTTGTATGTAGAAGGTACACCCGTGAGGGCGTAAGGGCTGTTGTTAATGAATTGGTAAGAACTAGAGGTGTATTGGTTTGGGATTTTTTTGGTTAAGGGTTTTGTCTGTTTGTGTGTGACTTTAGGTTGACCAAAGGTATTGTCTTATTTGACCACTTTTGACTTTGATACTTCCCCCCGGCTCTTTGCGTGCTCGTCCGGCCCAGGTGTCCATGTTTTGCCGTTTTTTACCGGTTTTCTTGAGATGTTTTGCAATATCCGTAACCTACACAAATCTACAAAAGACAAAACAAAGCAATAGTCAAGCATTTAAAGCACAATTTGTCCTTTTAGAGGCACTATTTTTTGATATAAAAGGATTATGTGTTTCACACATATCAATTTCCTCAAACTAAGCGATTGCATTCCTCACGCAATATATTTGCCTATAACCACATACCCTCAAAACTTCCCCAAACCAAACCTTTGAAAAGTAGCAAAGATTTTTTTGGAGAGAGCTATGAGATCACAAGTTATAAAACACCCTTATTTCCCATTTTTCTAAAACTTTTTCATCATTTTTTATATATTATATAATATTATTTCGACTTTCGTTATTTCTATAACTGTTAGGGATGATAGAACAAGATGCATTTCGATTTCGAGAATGCCCCAAAAAGGATAAATTCATCGTTCCCAATTTTTCACTTTTCCAAACCAGGCTTAAAACAAAATCACAACCAAATATTAGTAAGGATGCTAACACTACTCATATTTGCAACTTGTGAACTTTTTAATCCCGACATTTATTATATCTTAAGTGAGTGTTATCTTGAATTTCAACCATGGATCAACTTTTTGCAACATACTATGCTTTACGTTCCACCTTAGAATAAGAGACTTGAAGGCGAGATCATCTCATGTAGCGACTTTCGTCCCGGCACATCCCAACCTTAAGGCTAAGCGACCAGGCTTTTGACACCCCACAGAGACTAGTATCGGGACTCACGGACTTTAGGTTTCAAAAACTCTTAGGTTTCCCGAATATTCATAGCTTATAAAATAGAATAATCAAAGTGCAAAAGCATATTTGAATTTAACAAAAAGAAGTCAATTTATTAATTCACACTTAATTATTTAGATATTTATGCAATTGTAACCCTCGACCTTTTAGAAGGCTGCAACAATCGGCTTTTTAGTTTTTTTATTTTTTTTTTTTTTATTTTTTTTTTTTTGTTTTTTTTGTTTATTTTTTTTTTTTTTTTTTTTGTTTTTTTATTTTTGGATTTTTATTGTGTGCCGCAAGATGCAGCATAACTTTTATCAGTCTTGATCATTATTTCTATACTATGGGCTTTCTTTAAGAAGACTATATATAATTTGATAAATAGACCAGCATCGGTTGTGAGCCGGCAAGAGGTAGTAAACTTTTATCAGCCCACAGCTTTTATTATTATATTTTTAATTATTTTATCATTCATCATTTTTTTTAAAGAAGACTTCTTTTTGAAAAATTCAAGTATAAATTTGAACTAAGACTAAATTTTTTGCTATATATTACATAAAAATTGTTGATTTAAGTTTAATCTCCAAAAACAGCACGTATATTAATCCGATTAAGAGCTTATGGGAGAAAAAGAAACAAGTTACATACATGAGCTCTTAAGATTTCCAAATAATCCTTGTTTAGCATCCTACTCATACTTAACTCTATCATTTTTCGTTCTTCACGAATTAGCGAACGCTTAGCCTAAAAGTAAGTACAGCTGAGCTCAACACGCTCGATCGGGTCAAAATTTACTCTTAATCTTACCCAGCAAGAAAGTCAAAATTGTGACAAAAACACTTATTTTATTTTTAAAAAATTTAAAAAAATTTCATATATATATTTTTTTTGAAAAGTGAAAATTTTGTAGGAAAACGGGGTACGTGAGATCAACGGGTAAAAGTAGGCAAGATCATATCGAAGATATACTACCCCATACTAAAATCAAACATTGTCCTCAATGTTTCCTAGCCTAAGACTTAAAAACCCCACACTAGAACTCAAAAAGTCTAATGCATAAACTCAAACATAAGAAAGTACACAAAAATCTTAGCCTTATTAAGTGTCGACAAGATAAAAGTTAGGCGATAATTAATCTTTAGATATCGATTTCCACATCAAACTAATGGCAAGCAAAGGCTAGGAAGCTCGAGTGGACCGAGACAAAACACCGAACACGAGAGTCTTCAGAAAATTTGAGATCAATCCTGCAAAAAATCACAAGTACAAACAACAAACACAAAGAACGAAAGTGTACAATCCTCCTCACAACACATTAGAAGCTAGAAAGAAAAATAAAAAATGGATAAGCATGGGGTGCCTCCCACGAAGCGCTTTGTTTTCTTGGTAACCGAGTCACATAGCTTGACTCGATCCCTGAATTCATTCGTCCTTAAGGAAAGT
>BQNB010142612.1:0-11295 GCA_026074375.1 Tanacetum coccineum | reverse complement strand
TCGTTTTCTCGCGCTCTTTCCGATCCCGTGCTCGGTTTTGTCCGGCTTTGTCTTTATTTATGTCCATTTTTTTAATATCCGTACCTGCATATACACAAAAACAAAAACACCATATATTTGCAACTTTTATTATGTTTTTGGTCTTTTGGGGTTATTTTTTCGCGGTAAAAAGTATGTATAAAATAGCGGTAAAAAGTATGCATTTAAAATTATCACGTTTTGTATGCGTCATTTTACATGACTTACGTGTTAATTGTGCACCTACACTATGTTAGTTTAATGTATGAAAATTAATCTTTAAATGTCATATAGTCTTACACATTAATCTTGTTGATTATTGTGTTGATGCATGCTTATATAAACCTGCATGCTTATATATCTATATATCTTATGCATCTAGGTATATATTTTCTCACACTAAAATATTTTCCTTCGCGTCCGGGTCACAAACATAAAATGTCAAAAGAGTCATAAAACGGTTTTATATCTCCTATAGTCTTCACTCACACATTCCTTTAATCATCATCTTGTTTTCTTCCGAATAATCTACTCTTTTGTCAAGAAAAAGTTAGATACAAATCTAACACTCCTACTAGTAGGTTTGACAACTTAAATATTTCATCCAAAATATTCAAGTATCTTTAACTTGCGATCGCAAACGTTAAAAGTCATATCCGAAAATCCCTATTCAAGACTTTTAACAACATAAGTTAAAACGCTCTCTTTTTCTCTTCGACGAAAACATCCTTTTCTCTTCGATGGAAACATTCTTTCTCTTCGAAGAAACATTCTTTCTCTTTGACAAAAACATTCTTATCTCTTAGACGAAAACATTATCTCTCTTCGACGAAAACACTCTTTGTCTTTCGATCACACGTCTTCCTTCTCACTCAACCATGCCTCTTCAACCATAGAGATGGCTAATATCTTTTCTCCACTATTTCCGCTACCACCTTTAAGACAACTGTAAACCTCGGCATGCGATTGTTCTATGAACATTCGCAATGCTCAGGAAGAGCTACATAACTTTTTGAGTATAGTTTATCGTACGCTAACCACCATCCATCTTGACATTGTCAAGCTCGTCGTCTCTATCTTCGTTTGTTTTCTTTATTATTATTATTATTATTATTATTTTCGCGTACGAAACACACCGATGATACGTCACCATTTCCTTCGGGACAATGTCCAAAAGGAAACATCTCCATCGAAAAGGTTGCATCTGAAGATAACATCGCCGACATTCATTCTTTACCCTTTAAGCGTGAATCGCTAAATTATCTTCGTCAAGGTTTAGGAATGATGGAACACATTCCATAAATTGTTCTCTTCTTTTCTTTTAGTTTCGATTCTAGTCCGTGTTCTATTTTGTATCGTGACAACTTAACTACTTCATCTGAAGTACTTTAAGTATTTTTAATTAGCGAAATACAAATTAAAATGTCACTCTTTTCGAAAAATTCGTCAATTTCCCCAAACATCTCTCATGTTAGCGGTCCGGCGGCCCCCAGATATATCTAGGACCGCCAGCAGCAGCTTGTAATACCATTTTTTTCATAACCTAACACTTCCTCCCTTCTGCTACGAGTTGACGTCTACTCCACACTAAACCCTGATACCACATATCTCTTCTATAAATCAAGGGTCATCTCATATCCCATCACTCATAAGCAATCGTTGCTTATGTTTTCACGACGTAAATGAATTTCATAATGGAAATAAGTCTCATTACAAACACATTTCCTTACAATTGATAGACTTAAGCATCGTTGCTTATATTGTCAATAGTCAAGAGAATTTCATCATGAAATGTGTCTCATTCTCAAACACAATCCTTATAATCGTCATACTCACAAATCCCCTCACATCTTGGTCCTTATTTCTCGTAAGCATCTTTTCTCACCTCAAATGGCCATTTCACTTCTAAATGGTTCTTTTCACTTTCAATAGTCCTCTCACTTCTAATAAGTCTCCTCATCTCTAACATTTCTTCTCACTTCTAAACGTTTTTTCTCTCTTCTAATAGTCTTGTTACTATTAGAATTCCTCATATATCCCTTGACAACTTAATTATTTCATCCGAAAATATTTAAGTAATATGCGATATGCAAATGTCACTCATTCGCTAAACTTTCCACTTTCTAGAAAGTGAAGAACATAAAGAAGATATTCAATCTTCAAGTGTAATTGAGTCACCACATTGTTGAGTCTCTCATTATTCTTCCACCATGAAAGAACTACCACCTCATTTCACATCCCACTTTGTTCCTCAACATTGTCAACCAACAAAACAACAAACAAACCGTTGAATTCACAATCATCCACCTTTGTCTCGATAGGATCATATGCACGTCAATTGTTAGTACAAATGATATATCAATGTTTTCTATCAACCTTTCGTCAACACGTTCCTTATTTAGTATCGCTCATCCTTTCCCACTTCTCGGCTCTATGGAATCATTTTCATTCACATCCAAGAGCACATCGTCTCCATCCTCGTCTTATTTTTCTTTTTATCCTTTTAAAGTATATATATATATATATATTTTTTGACATATTTCGCCAAGATATTAAATGTCATTCGTCTACTTTTAAAAGGTCATTTTCATAATATTTTTGTGTTAATCAATAAACGAATCTTATTCTCGTTTATTAAAAGTCGGTCTAATCTTTGTCCTTAAACATATGTCTTGAGTCTTTTAATTATATCATTTAGATTGTTGATTTTAAAACAATGATTGCATGTGTCTAGCTTCTAACTTTCTCTTAAAGTGTCATACTTTAGAATACTAACGCTAAAAATGCATGTCTAGTCTCCCAATAATATCTTGCTATATATATATGTGCACTTGTCTACTAACTTTGTTTTGTAGCACACATCCATATCTTGATTCCTAGGTGCCCCAAACAAGGGGGAGCTTACACCGAGGGGGAGCACTTACAAGCGTCCTACTCATTTAAATTGAATTCATCGAACGTCTTAAGTTTTGATGGAAATTTATTTGATCCATGGATCCGCTAGAGTCCCTTTTCAAGGAATAGGGATGCAATAAGCAAGGGGGAGCTAGGAGATATGTGGTTAAATAGCATGGATTTGGTTAAACCGTGATGATAGAAGACTTCACTGGGATGATGCAAGCTCACCTTTATAGGAAGATAGGATTGGGGATTGTCAAATACGATGAAGGGTTTATTCATACTCCAAATACCTCACCTCCTCCACTTCAAAGTCACCATCAACCTTGAGGTCCTCTTCTCATACCTTCAACTTATATATTTGAAGTACCTACTTTCCTTTCATGCCTTCTTCTCATCTATCACGACCTCCTCTTAATTATCCAAGAAACACAAAACCGCCTCAACCTTATTTCTCACGTTTTCTTCTCATTCCTCCAACCAATATACTTGGATCACCTACCTTTTCCTTATTCCTTTAACCTATACACTCGAAGTACCTACCCTCTTGTCTTGCCTACTTCTCACCTCTCAAGACCTTTTCTAAACTATCCAAGAAACACACAATCACCTTCACCTTTATTTCTCATATCTTCTCCTCATACCTCAAACATATATACCCGGAGCACGTACCCTTTTCTCATGACTTCTTCTCAAACCTCCAACCTATATGCTCCAACCATAATCCACTGTATACCTTTTTGCTTCGACAAAAGGGGGAGAAGGGAGTGTAAACGAGTAACTTTTAAACTTTACTATGTGTTATAGTTTATATAGTTTGTCATCATCAAAAAGGGGGAGATTGTTAGTGCAAATATTACGATATTTAATCTATACGATCTTCTTATGTTTTGGTGATGACAAACATGTGACTTGTAATACGTAACGTAAAGTGCGCAAGTTACTCGTAATCACAAATCATCAATGAATACATGCATCAACATCTCTCGACGTCTCAAGTATGCATCAAGACGGACATTGGTTTACACCCGACGTAAATCACATAAGGTATGTACAAACAAGCATTAAACTTGTAGGATGATCAAAGAAATAAGTTTTTGTCTTAAACTTTATATTTTTATAAATGTAACAAAATAATTTTTTCAAAACTTAATTAGACAAATTATTTTTGAATTATAAAGAAATGTTTTGTGTGGTAATTAATTCAAAATTCAAAATATGATTCGTTTCCCCCAAAACATGTCAACCTTTTACCAAACAAGTTTCTCACCACAAAAAGACAAAAACAGGAGCGTCTGTCGGGGCGGTCCCTTAAATAGGCCGGCGGCCCCCTAATATATCTGGGACCGCCGTTTCCTGACAGGCTGTTTTTCAGCTCCTATAAATAGTGGGTCACCTCCAACTATTTTCACAACCCTTTTGCATGATTTTCTTTCAGTTCTTTCTCTCTCTAGATCTCACTAAATCTCTCTAAACCTTTGATCATTTAACTTGTTTAATCTTGTTTAAATGTGATCCAATCTTCTATCATTTCCTTCTTTCCTCAAGTGCAAGAGAAGAACTTCGGTCATCTTCAAGATCCAAAGTTATGTAGTCTAGTTAGTCCATTTGTAACATTTGTTACATATAGATCGAGTCCATGTCTTCCAATCTTTAGTAGTGTGTAGATCCAAATGATGTATATATTTGGATGGGTTGATTGTGGGTTGGTTAGTATTTTAGGCCTTAAAATACTTTGGTGAAGTGATAGATTGGTTCTAGCTAAGATTAGGACTCGACATCTAGCTTAGTGTCGGAAAATAATGTAAGCGACGCGGTTTATGTGTTTAGGCCATAAAACACAAGGTTTGTTATGTTGGGCCACAAAACATAACGGGTTTGGTTGTACCCGAAAAAGGACTCGACATCTAGCTTAATGTCGGAAAATAATGTAATCTTTGGTATAAGATTTTCTCCGCCGAAAAGGAGCTTGTTGATTAGTGAAGTAACTCTCGAGTTGGATACTCGAGGAGTGGAGTAGGGAGAAGAGGAGCTTCGTGACCGAACCACTATAAATCACCGTGTCGGTTTGCATTTTCTTTTACCTTTCGCTTTACTTATTTCTTTACATTTACCGCTTTACTTTTATACTTGCATTGTGCTCATGATTGTGTGAATGGTTGTGTATATCTTATTAGTTAAGGTTGTGTAGATCTTTGTGCTAAATATTGTGAGTACGGTTATATTGTTAGAATATGCGTTGGCTAATGTAAACATATTGTCGACAATTCTTATATTGAGTCAAACTTGATCGGGTAATTGATACAAGAGATTTAAAGTTTTTAAAGGAAAACGTATTCAACCCCCCCCCCTCCTCTACGGTTTCCACATCGAGATAAAATTTGAGTATTCGATCCATATAACAACAACAAAACTAATCAAACCCCAACATCATACCCTATTTCATCTCCAAAATATCATACCCACATCATAATTTGTAGCCAACTCAATTTAATCTCATAACTAATAATTGTTGTGACATCTTCACATGTATAAGATTAGGGATTGGGATTTAGTGAATCTTTCTTCACCATTTTTGACTGCTTTTATGAGTACATATCAGACTTGGATAAGTATGTGGGTTTGGTTTGATGAAATTTTTTGTTTGGTATTTAAGATTGTTGAACCGAATCTGGTAATGAAATGAGGGCACAAGAAATTTTTTGTGTCGTTTGAGTATAAGATCTGGGTTTTTTTGTTTTCATTGATATGAGACTTGGATAAGTATGCTTCTTTAATATGTGGTTGTGACGTGGGGATATGATAACCCACAAATCTCATCCATATACAATTAACAAAACTTAAATCAATGAATATATTTTACATACCATGAGTAGTGACGTGGGGATATAGACTCTTTTAGTCTTTAGTTTTAAACATCTTCTTTGTAAACAGAAGCATCTTTTTTGCTTTTTATCAAAATAATTGTATATCTTCCCATCAAAAGTTGCAACATCAGTAGCAATTTTTAAAGATACACTATTATGACAAAGCTCAAAGGCTATTAGTATCCCTATCAAAAAGGATATGGATCATAAGAATAATCCACAGGCTCTGATACCACTTGTTGATCCCTATCTCATGCAAACATATATGAATATATTTAACACGAGACCATTAAAATACTAATAATACAATTTGTACTTTTCAACGTTTAACTCTTTATTGATATGAATCAAAGAATTATACCAAGATTGAATGAGAAATAAACTTTCCTAATATGAACCACAAGCATATTGGCTTAGTGTGTTCTAGGAGAAGATCAAACCTATCAGCTAATACATTTAGTATTTTTGTATATTTAGGAATGGATACCATATAACACTACATTACAACTGATATATAAATAAGAGGAAAGCTTCTCCTAGAAGCTTTAACAAAAGTCAAGCCTATGTGCACCCATGTGCTCTTTCCTTCAATGGACAAAAGCAAATAGTTAAATAACTATTTGTTTTTTAGAAACTATTGTACTTTTGTCATACTTCTCTTTTTTATGCATTTGGAAAAGATAAAGCTTTTGCTTACATAAAGTACAAGTAAACCACTCTTGTACTTTATGTCTTCCTTTGCTTTTAGCTTTAAGGAAGATCCCGCCAATGCAAATCTTCAGGTTGTAGTGATGGTCTTCGGGGAGTTAGTAAGCTATTGTCAACACTTACTAACTCCACCATCCTGACCTGGACCTTTCTTCACTCGCTGAGAACCGCCTCAGTTTGTGCCGAGTCTATTTCATTGGACTATGAAGGACTACTTGAGGATGACTCACTGAACATAAATGTGTTCAGCGACTTAATTAACTACTTAGGATATTTTTCGTAAAAATTCTATACAAGGAACAATTGGCACTAAATTGGCCCAACAATCTCCCCCTATTTGGATAGAAAAATAGCCTAAGTTTGATCAGAAGTAAGTGAGCAACACGACTTCTTCTTACTCTGAATTACAACAAAATAAATGGCATAAAGCTCGATTCACTATAGAATTGAAGCTCTTGCTAAGGCTCATTTCAGCATCTGTTCGTCAACCTAAGTGAAGATGTTGTTTCAGCTTGTTTACACTTCTCGATTCTTGCTTTGTTGTAAAAGTGAAGCTCTTGGTAAGGCCTTCGTCAGTTGCTGTTTCGCAACCTAAGTTGAACTGAAGATGGTGTTTGAGTACCTGAAGAGCTGGTGGTATGTGCTTAATTACACATACCATTTTCTATTAAAACCAGACTTAAATGACCAAAAACGTACCACAAATACATTGTATTTGTATGTTTTCACTTATCTTGTGCAGGAAACGGATATCCGACAAAAGGACGAAAAATCAAGCAAAAACGGACAAAACCGAGCATGGAATGGAAAAGCGTGGAAAAGACAAAGTCAAATCAAAGCCAAAGTCAACAAAAGTCAAAGTCAACCCCGAGAAGTCAATGGTCAAACCCAAAGCCAAAATCGAAGAAACACTTAATGGGCCCACCCGTACCCATCTAATGGGCCGGGTCAGCCCATTTATACATTACATGAAGACTATAAAAGCCCAAGTCTAAAAAGAGGCCCATATCCCTTTTAAAACCATACTCGGCCCAAATGGTTATAACTAGGCCCAAACAGTTAAACTAAAAAGGCCCAGCAACATAACAGAGTTAACCCATTAACCTCTTTTCACTTAACCCTGTTAAGACAACAAGGACCATGCGCGTCACAACATATATAATAATGAAGGGCTGTTCCTGGCAACCCCTAAACTTTCTAACACTACACAAGGACGACAATTGCAATATGTTATATAACATTGAGGGGCCAATCCTGCCATCTTCCAAAACTTCACCCTGCACTTAACTCAAACAGAGTGTAACTCACTTTCCCGCCAAACATCAAATGTACTATTCATTGTCTTCTTGTGTCCCAACCCTGCAACTAAAATACAAAATCCATAACTCCCATCCATCCCCACCTCTTGCCACCTTGGCAATCTCTCAATATTTCATTGGGCAAAGAAAAAGGCAAGAAAATGAAGGGATACGATTGGAAGGATTGGGCTCCAAGCATAATCAAGGGCTGAGATTGGACTTTTGGTTTCTCCTCACACTGAAAACACAAGAAGCACACCAAGAGAAGCTCAAGACATTTAGGGTTTTAGTATAAAAAGCTTAGTATAGCTTATTTGTAAGGGGTCGAATTTTAGTGTTTAGAAGGCAAAAGCTTGTATTCACAAAATTTGTACCATTTTCTTACTGTCTTTTAATCTAATTGTCTTTTAAATATCTTGTCATTTACATTTCTGTCATTTTAATTTCTTGCACTTTAATTTTATGCAATTTACATGTTTTCTTTAATACTTGTCATTTATCTTTAAATTGTTTTTTTAAATACTGTCTTAAGGCTTTATAAAAGTTTTTGAGTCATTAAAAACTAATATATAAGCTTGTTTTAAATTCTGTCAAAAAAAGCAAAAATCACAAAAATTATAAAAAAAAAAGAAATCAAAAGGAGCATGGTGAATATTGGAAGGCCATGGGTTTAGAGCTTATGGTAAGCACTTAGGAAAGTTTTATAAGCTTTTTGGAAAGCTTATTTCATAGCCTTAAGCTTGGAACCCTTGTAAGATTTCCATTTTTCTCATTTTTTGCATTTTACTATTCAAGTGCTTATTTTTGCTTATTTATTGCTTATTCTTGTTATTTACTGTCATTTATGCTTATTTATCTTTTTTTTATGCTTATTGGACTTTTGGTTGAGTTTTTACTTGAAACTGCCCTTATTTGCTTAAATTTGCTCTTATCTATTTGCTTATTTTTGTGCTTATTATTGTTTGTCTTTTTGCTTATTTTAGCTTAACATTTGTTGCTTTTTATCGTTCTTGCCCTATCTTTAATTAAATCTTACCAAATCAGTTTAAAATTTGTTTTAAAAAATCCTTAAAGGTGTTTGGCATAAGGACCCAGAATGGGTAAAAATTGGTTTTATACCATTGGGTCACTTTGGCCAACTTTGCTTACTTTCACAAGCATCATTTAAGTGGTATTAATTTGTTTTCAAGGTTGTTTTAGGTCTTTAAGCTAGTTTTCAAGTTTTTTCTAAAAAGGCTTTGAAACTGTTGGTATCAAACAGTTTCATAAGTTCCTTTTTTATTAGTTCTTTTCACCATCTTTTGAAACCTGTTTTTTTCGTTGTTTTTATGTGTCAAGTGCAGTAGGGTAAAGTTCTTTTGGTTTCCTTGTGTCTTTTCAAAACTGTCAAATTTTTGGTTAAGTAAACTTTTTGTGTCAATTTGCCTTTTTCAATTCCATTTTTCAATTAGTAAAAAGTAATTTCAGCTTTTCAAATTTTGAGCATAAGCTCACTTATTGATAATCTTAATCTGTTTTCATTTATTTTTCAAATTTGAAGCTTATTTGTCAGCTTATTTATAAGCCTGCATATAAGGCTTTTGTCTTTGCAAAAAGTGAAGTCCTTGTAAACAGCCACTTTTCAAGCCCTTTTTAACTACTTATTTGTTTTCCAAAGTTTCATCTTTTTGCTTTTCTAGTAAGCCAATAGGCCACTCTTCAAGCTTATATAAGCCATTAAGCCCCTAGGTCCCTCTAAGAACTAAAAATTTAAGCAAAAAGTGACCCTAAGGACAGTTTGTATGCTGTTTTGCCCCAGTTTGCTTATTTGACTTATTATTGCTTTTCTGCTTATCCTTGGTGCTATTTCTTATTTTTATTTGATTATTAGGGTTAGTAGATAATCTACTTTTGCTTCTTTTCATTTTTCATTTGCTTATTTTGCCGGTACAAAGCATAGCAGTTAGCTTTTCTTTAGGCTTAGATAAAATAGTTTAGAATATATCACTTTTTGATTGCTTAATTTTCTTCTTATTTTAAGTTTTTGTAAAAAGGTATCTTTTTTAGATTAGCTTATTTTTACCTGTTTTATAAGTTTTTTTTTAAAAAAAGAAAAAAATATATTTACTAAAATAAGAGGCCTAGGCTCGAACCCCAGACCTCCCATTTCATACCAACGCCCTACACACACACTCTCTACCAACTGCCCTTGGGTCTTTCACCTGTTTTAGTGTACAACAATAATTCTTTTACCCTCTTTTTAGCCCAACAAGCCTATAAGTTGTCTCTGCTTATTTAACAGCTTATTTGATAAGCTGTTTCACCCACTTTATTTTTCTTGCATTCTTCACTCTTCTAGCTACTTTTTGAAATTTTTTCAGAATTTTCATAAATCGTTTAGTATTTTTTATATTTAATTTTAGTTAAATTCGTTTTTAATTCATAAAAAATTATAAAAAAGTCAAAAAAATATAATTCTTTTTTTCAAAATTTTCTTTTATCATTTTGCATCTAGGAAAATTAATTTTGCTTTCGTAGGATCATTTTTGCAAAATTTGAGTTTTTAAAGAACGGGTTTCGAACCCCGTTCTCGTTTTCTTCATTTTTTAACTTTAATAGGTGTCGTTTTAGGATTTTCTTTAATATTTCTTTTAATTTAGTAATTTAGGATAATTAAAATTTAAAAAATCATTTAGGGTTTAGTTTTTGATAATTTAGGGTTTTATGTCTCGTTTCGGGGTTTACCGTTATCGTTTTAGGTTTAATTCACTTTCTCGCTTTCGTTTTTAGGTTTTTCTTAATCGTTTTTGCATTTTCATCCGAAAATAAAAACCAAATCCAAATATACTTTTCCCATTTAATCACTCGATCACGAACGATTTTAAACGATTCTCGACTCACGATCACGAGGGAGACAACCCGGGGGATTTTTAGTTAATTTTGCTTTGGTCAAAAGCAATTGACTTGAGTCCTTCGGAATACTTATCATACTATAATTAAATTATAATCTTGGAATTATCCTTATATATTTATTATATTTATTATAATTTATATATACAAAAAGCCTAGCTTTAAAGGTTATCAGACATCTAATGTACAACGATAACATATCGACTTATCCGTTGGACATCTAATGTACAACGATAACATATCGACTCATTTGTTGAACATCTAATCTACAATGATAACATATCGACTCATCCTTTGGACATCTAATGTTCAACGATAACATATCGACACAACCGTTGAACATCTAATGTACAACGATAACATATCGACACATCCGTTGGACATCTAATGTACAACGATAACATATCGACTCATCCGTTGAACATATAATGTACAACGATAACATATCGACTCATCCGTTGAACATATAATGCACAATGATAACATATCGACACATCCGTTGGACATCTAATGTACAACGATAACATATCGACTCATCCGTTGGACATCGAATGTACATCGATAACATATCGACTTATCCGTTGAACATCTAATCTATAACGATAACATATAGACTT
>BQNB010142610.1:0-17112 GCA_026074375.1 Tanacetum coccineum | reverse complement strand
ACAAGGGTTATACGAGCTAGGGATTTGTACACTACGCGTCCACTCCTCCATCTATAGGCAATAGGACCCTTGTAAGTCACAACAACACTTTACGTTTCATAATATCTTTTCCTTTTGATTTGTTAAACGTAGGTCGCGTAATATATAAAGGGTGCGTGTCTAATGTGGCGTATGATTTCAATTGTGTGGGCAAGGGCTCGTTAAAACACATGAACAATGATGGTGAGGGACAAGCTAGTGACTTCAACGTAATCAATAACCTAGGCACGAAAATATAAATAACTACACGTAAACTCTCGTTGTAAACAAATTAAGGTGGCTTAGAAATACGCATGCGACCCTAATGAACTCTTGCATGTAGAACCCGACGCATACACAAGTTGAATACGCGGCATTTTGTCACTAGGGCCTTTGAAATCTACGTAAAGAACAAAGGAAAACAAAGGAGTAACATTGGGCTTGCGAACCCTACGAGTACACACGGCTTGGGCTTAATAGCCCATGCCTGAACTTACACCCCCCAATGAGCCTAATATGAACTTAAGAACCTAAATGAACCCTTCGGCATGCTTCATCAAGCCCTAGGGGTGCTTATTGATTCACTTGAATCCTAAAATACCTATAAGGAGCTAAGCGAACCCTTAATGGGCCTGTAGCCTATTACCGCGAGCCTAACGCGAGCCCAATGCGAGCCCATAAGCCACAATAAGCCTAAACAGCTTATTTGTATGCTTACACGGCTTAATGAGCTTAATATGAACTTAAGAACCTAAATGAACCCTTCGGCATGCTTCATCAAGCCAAACGAATCTAGGTGGCCGATCATCATTACCGATCCACAAAAGGCCAAACGCCACGAATAAGGGCTTCCACAAAAAAAGCTTATTGGGGAGCCTAAACAGCCTATAAGTCTTCTAATAATCCTAGAAAGGTTATTGGACCCAAAGGAATCAAGCCCGAACCTATAAAACCCTTATCGGGCCTTAACAGGCCCAAGCCGGCCCAATAAGAAAGCTTTTAGTAGCTTAAATTTTGAATAAGCATGAAATAAAACAGCTTGTTGGTCTAAATATATGAATGGGAACATAAGCCTAGCACAGCCTTAAAAACCAAAAAGGGGTATCGGGCTCAGTCTATTGGGCCTTACGGTCCAATAAGCTCGAAATAAAGACATAATAAGCCCCCTGAGCTGATTATTTTAGAAAGCATGACAGTACCCATAATGAAGCTTATTAAGACGTTGGGACTTCTTAGATCTATAAAAAAACGAAATCGTTTGTTTAAAATGCGAAACGGACTTAAACGGGCCCAATAAGGCCCGTTAAGACCAAAAATAAGCTCGGATAACATAATTTAATATAAGCCTAAACCACTTTTATAATAACTTAATTGAGCTTAACAAAGAGAAATGACACCATTGTGAATTTTTATTTGGAGCTAATATGCTATATTCCCGCAACTTGAAGGACTTAAAAGGTCCAATTCGCAACTTAAGGGAAATAAACTTTGTTCATTCGAATTTCAATAATAAACCTTCAGGGACTGTTTTTGAAGCATTCTGAAACTTAGGGATTTAAGTGTAATTTTAAGGACCTAAACTACACCTTGGTAAACTTAAGGGACAATTCTGAGCTATTCGAAACTAAAGGGTTTTAAAAAATATAATGTTTATATTAATAAAAACCTAGGGACTAAAGTATAATAACTAGAAACTTAAGGGTATGTTAGTAAACAAAAGTGAAATAAATAAAACACTTAACAAGTCGGTTGAACCTTAAGATATTCGGACGATAAACGAGTTTGATTAACGATGAAATAAATAAGTACATTTATTTACGACGATTTCACGTTTCTCGAGAACCATCGGAATTATAAATACAATAAACTTGTGCATCACCAACAAGTGATTAACTAAATATAAAACTTAAAATGGAATTTAAGTTTATACAATGATTATTAGCTTAAATGTTTAAAATCTAAGACTTGACCGTCACTTCTTAGGGACATATTTGTTGCTGACGTGGTGATACACTGCTTACTTGGATATTTAGATAATCATTCAGATGAACTACCGGCTAAGTAAGTTCATACCCCATTTTACAATTATTTAAATGATTTGACAATCCATAGGGGTGGAAATGCTTTGTTTTTACAAAATTGTACGCGCAAGGGTACATTTTTATACCATATTACGTGTTTGCCTACAGTTACCATAAACCCATTAATGTCCATGAATCCTGAACTGTTAATTGCAGAGTTTGATTGAATTACATTTGAGTGGGCGCGAAAGTTATGAAATAGATCTATAGGAATTGACAATCCCCGTTAAGGGTGACTAAGCTAACACATGGGAACAGAACCGCAACCATGTCGAAACTGGGATGATTGCTGGGTTAGCACATCATTCACGACACCTGTTGGCAAATTTATTTGCATTCATATATGTCGAGTGCTTTTATTATTGTCATGAGCTTAGGAACATAATACTTTTATTGATGTTTGCATTTGTTTCTTAAATACCAAAACACTTGGTAAATCTTTTGCGGATCCTACAATCGAATATACTTAAACCTATGAATTCACCACTAAGTGGTTGACGTTTTAAAAGCATGTTTTCAGGTCAATAATGGCACGCGGTGCGATGATACAATTGGGAGTCAAATTAATTGAAAGAGTCCAAACACTTAAGAATTGGGTCTTATATACATATTTGGGGGCACATGTTATAAACCGAAATCTTTATTTATACTCGTTAACAATGTGAGAAGCCATGGGCTTATGTAAAAACAATATTGTTGTTATCTAAGGTATCTTTTTCAAATGACATGTTTAGTTAGTCGTTCCCAATCATGTGCTATTGCTCCAATAATGTAGGCCACCTCCGAGGATATTCAAACATTCCGCTGCGGTCTCAGATTTAGTGTGATTACAACAACCAATCCATCGCTTCCAATAATATTCAAGCTTAAAAGGTCGTATTATCAAAGTGTTATCCACGCTCCAAACGCACTCTACGTCTCACTCAAATTAAGGCTTTTACTTGTCTTGATCGATAAAACCCTAATTGTCAAATTAGGGTTCGTCCACACCGAACCTTGTATAAAACCATAATTTTAATAAGGGGTATTTTAGTTTGACATTTGGAGTGTAGAACATCCAATCTTAACAGTTTTTGAATTTTGGTTTTGTTTTGAAAAGTATTCTTGCTAAAAAAAATTTGATCGAAAATTAGGGTTTAATTTAATAGTTTAAAAAATGTTAATGGGTTTTGTATGGGATCGTAATTCTGCTTCTTTGATTTGTGCCTAGAAACGCGTAGCTCTTTTGTCGATCCTGTGCCGCTTGCATCCTTTGCTTGATCAGGACGATCTTTTCTGTTGTTTCTTGGATTAATTCCGGAGCAGTCAGTTGGGCTTCCCCAACCTTGGCCCAGCACACTGGTGATCGGCATTTTTGACCATACAGTGCCTCGTAAGGGGCGGCCTTTATGCTAGCGTGATAATTGTTGTTGTAAGAGAACTCGGCCAATGGCAAATGTTTAACCCAGCCTTTGCCAAAATCAATCACGCAAGCACGTAGCATGTCCTCGAGAGTTTGAATGGTCCTCTCGCTCTGGCTCATGCTAATCTCCGTACCCAAAGCTTTTTGAAATGATCTCCAGAAATTTGAAGTGAATCTTCCATCACGATCACAGATAATTGAGGCAGGTATTTCGTGTCTTGCCACAATCCTGTTTAAGTGCAACCTTGCCAATTTATCTAACGGATCATTCTCCCGTATTGGTAAGAAGTGAGCAGATTTTGTAAGTCGATCCACGATCACCCAGATGGTGTCGAAACCTTGTGACGACCTAGGAAGTTTGGTGATAAAATCCATTGTTATATTATCCCACTTCCACTCGGGTATTTCTGGTTGTACTAGCAATCCTGATGGCCTTTGATGTTCGGCCTTAACTCTTGCACATGTCAGGCATTTGCTAACGTACGTGGCGATGTCAGCCTTCATGTTTGGCCACCAAAATAATTTCTTCACATCTTGGTACATCTTTTCGGAACCGGGATGGATAGAATATTTTTGATTGTGGGATTCGTGCAGAATCCCGGATCTTAAGTTCTCCATAGGCAAGGTAAATTTTTTTTCCAAATAATACTTCCTGCTGTGTAAGCATTAAGTGTACCCATCGCACGCCGGTTCCAATCTTTCCTTGGGTATATCCCTTCGGATCATACCTCCTACGTCTTCATTTACGATATTCTCTGGTTTCTGGGCTTCGATCTGAGCTTCTAATATTCGTTTGGGAAGATCCAAACCAATTGTCATAACTAAGGCTCGAACCCGCAATGGCTCAATCCGTTCTTTACGGCTCAGCGCATCGGCCACTACGTTTGCTTTCCCTGGATGATAACGAATATCACAGTCGTAGTCACTCAGTAGTTCTAGTCAACGGCGTTGGCCTCATGTTAAGCCAGTCTGATCGAGATGTGTTTGTAGGCATTTTATGGTCGGTGTACGGTTGCATTTGGTCCGTATATAGATAGTGTCTCCATATCTTTAGGGCAAACACTACCGATCCAAGCTCCAAATCATGAGTGGTGTAGTTCTTCTCGTGAACTTTTAACTGTCAAGAAGCATAGGCAATCACCTTCTCTCTTTGCATTAACACCGCACCTAAGGCCCTTGTGTGCTCGACATCACAAGCTATACCACTATGTCTCGCTTCCCCTTCAGGTAAAGCCAGAATTGGGGCACTGCACAGCTTCTGCTTTATCAACTGGAAAGCGTTCTCTTCCTTTTCTCCCCAATCGAACTTGATTCCTTTCTGAGTAAGTTTCGTCATTGACTTAGCAATCTTCGAAAATCCTTCAATGAACCTTCGATAGTAACCCGCAAGACCTAGAAATTGGCGGATCTCCGTAGGTGTCTTTGGAGATGCCCAATCCTTGATAGACTCTATCTTGGCCGGGTCCACATGTATGCCTCTACTATCAATGACATGTCCGAGAAATTGTACCTTCGGAATCCAAAATTCACATTTTGAAAACTTTGCGTACAACTTCTCCTTCTTAAGCAATTCCAAAATTGCTTTAAGGTGTTCTTCATGTTCCCTTTCGTCTTTTGAATAAATAAGTATGTCATCGATGAAGACAATTACGAACTTATCCAAGTAAGGCTTGCACACTCGGTTCATGAGGTCCATGAATACCGCAGGTGCGTTTGTCAGTCCGAATGGCATAACCTGAAACTCGTAATGGCCATACCGAGTTCGAAATGCCGTTTTCGGGACGTCCTGTTCTCGTACTCTAAGCTGGTGATATCCGGATCTCAGATCTATCTTTGAGTAAATACTGGATCCTTGAAGTTGATCAAACAAATCGTCGATCCTCGGGAGTGGATAACGATTCTTCACTGTCAGTTTGTTTAACTCGCGGTAGTCGATGCACATCCTGAACGAACCGTCCTTCTTTTTGACAAATAAGACTGGGGCTCCCCAAGGTGAGGAACTAGGTCTTATGAATCCCTTGTCAGAAAGCTCCTGTAATTGTTCTGATAATTCCTTCATTTCGGATGGGGCCAATCGATATGGTGCTCGAGCTACGGGAGCGGCTCCTGGAATTAAGTCGATTTGAAATTCCACCGGTCGAGCTGGAGGAAGACCGGGCAAGTCCTCGGGAAACACCTCTGGAAAATCCCGGACGATTGGTACGTCCTCTATCTGTTTCCTTTCCGACTTGTCCTCCTCTTTCTTGGCGGATATCTGTGCTAAAAAGACCTGGCATCCCTTGGCCATGTACTCTTGAGCTTTTGAATATGAGATAACTGCCAACCGGGATTCTCTCCCGTTGCTACTTTCGTTTCCGCGAAAAGTCAAAGTTTCATTCCCGTAGGGAACTTGAACAAGTTTCTCATCGCATACGATCACAGCGTGATATCTTCTTAACCAGTCCATACCGATAATGACATCGAAACTACCCAATTCTACTGGCATTAGATCTATGTTGAACGGATGGTCTAAGAAATTTAAGGTGCAACCTCGTATAATGGTGTCTATCTTGACTAATTTTCCATCAGCTAACTCGACATCATAGCAATTTTCTAATGAAGTTGGGGCGATGTTTATCAAGGAACTAAATGCAGTGGATATAAAACTTCTATCGGCACCGGTGTCGAATAAGATAGATGCATAGTGATTATTTAAGAGGAACGTACCAGTGACGACATTTGCATCAGGGTTCCCTGGTGCATTTCCCCTCTTCTCTGCATTCCCAACTGCATAAACCCATCCTTGTGCATTCCCATTTCCTCCATTTTTATTCTTCAGTTTTGGACAATCTCTTTTGAAGTGTCCTGGTGCTCCACACTCAAAACAACCATTCCCTTTGGGAGTTGCCCCATTGCCCTTCTGAGTGTTAGCAACATTTGTGTTACCAGTACTCCTGCAATCGCGAGCAAAGTGCCCTATCTTGTTGCACTTGTGGCACCTCTGGGTGCACGGGCCATTGTGGTGGAGATGGCACTTGTTGCACTTGGGCAAGGATCCCCCATACGGCTTCCTTTCGCCTGTCCCCATGTTGTAGGCTCTGGCGACATTCTGCCTTTTGAAGGGTTGCTGTTGGTGTCCATGGTTGTTTCTGGATGAATCATCAGCCTTCCTTTTGTTGTCAGATTGCCTTTCTGCGTAGGTGCAGAGTTTCTAATCCATCAAGTCGTTGGCCAAATCAATAGTCTGATCCAACGTCTTAGGTCTGGCAGACTTGACGTTCCCATAAATGTTGTCAGGAAGTCCACTGATGTACTTGCCAACCTTCTCGGTTTCGTTGGCAACAAACTTGGTACATATCAGGTTAGCTCACACACACACACACACATGACACACACACACACACAATCATTCCATTGAACCTTAGGTTCCACAGCTCGATTTCTAATTTCTTGATTTCTCCTTGTGGTAGCAGCGCCTACTATGTCTGTGTATCTTTTCTTGAGTACTTCCCAAGTCATTGCATATGCCTAAGGACCTAAGGTACTTATCTGACCATTCCACCAATTCAAACAGCACCTAACAGAGTGCATGTGGCAAACTTTACTTGATTCTCAATAGCACAACCACTAATAAGTGATACTAACTCATCTTCTCAATTCCACCGAGTCAAACTGACGACGCCTTCAGTCCCTTTAAAGTTTAAAGGTTGATCACTTATCATGAATCAGACGTAAAAACTAGGGCGCGCAACACATGCACATTCCATCGGTTTATCCCGTTGTGAACTGTGGCTACTTCCAATCTCTAATGGTGGAGTTTCCACAAAAGAGCTTGGGTCAATCATTGCTTGATGGATTCTGGAGTCATGTTGTTTTGGGATGGGCGCGTGTTAACAGGGGTATTTGGTCGCTCTTCTGGTCGTAGTGCCATGATTTGTCTAGTCACACAATAGAACAAAACATAAGGTTATATGACAGAATATAATAATGTATAGATGAGATATCAACACAAGAGAGGTATATAGTACAACATAACATATCCATTTCATTCATAACTTTGAAAATTTTACATGAAATAGTTGTCGGAGTACACATAATACAATACAAAAGATCTAACGCTATGTTAGCGGGGAAAACCCCTAATACTTAACATGCCTGTACAATGACCTAGCAAGATAAAATAACATAAATCACTAGATGTGACTGTCAACATCTCCAGAAGCATCCCGGTAATCTTGAATCCTAGCCTCTGGTCCTGGCTGTCTAGCTCTCCTCTGCTGCTCTCGCAATGCTAACAACTTGGCCTGCATGTCGCTCATCTCTCGCCTCATGTCTCTAATAACTCGGAGAGTCTCTATCGTCTGTTCCTGACGTCTACGGTCAGTCTCTCGAAGCGCTGCTAACTCGGCCTGCTGCATCTGAAAGCGAGTCTCATGTACCTGGTGTTGTGTCTGAATGAGAGTACCCTGCAGCTGTAGCTATGTCTGGTATGCCTGGAGATAGGTCTCGTGTGCATACACATGATCACGATGGGTTTTGAAGCGTCTTGATGAGAGTCCCTGACTCAATCCTTATCGATGAGCCAAGCCTCTCGGAAGTATAGGCTTCCATTTCCATTCCACCAGACCATACTGTCTCCTAAGGAGCAATCCTAGCCCCCATAAGTAAGATCGACCCGCTGCGAGTTCCATATCGGCTCCTGAGGATATATAAGACCTACTTATCCTGAGCCATCCTCTACTAAAGCATTACAAGTCCTGTGATCATGCTCATGGTCTCAGCAAAAGCTCCGTGACCCTATAACTTGACCTCATCCCCACGTCATGTAGGTGCTATCTCAGGAGACTGCTCGTCGGATCTACCCAAGTATCACTAATAGCGCGCGGTGAGAGCGCCAACACTCTAATCCCCTGTCGCCTCTCCTTCAGGATCTACAGTGCTGACTAACCCATAAAATTAAGTTGTTAAATAGTTATAAATACTTAATGATTGAATAGTGAAGATATGAGGTAGTATTACCTATCCCTCACCTCTGGTAGGAACTAGTAGTAGAACTCATCCTCGACCTGTACCTGAAGCCTAGGGTGGGCAGATAACAACCTTCTTGCGGGACACACGTTCAGCTTACTCAGACTCAGGAATATCATCCCTACGGTCAACAGGTGGTGGTATGTATAGAGATGGTGGTAGTGGTGGTAGTAAAGTGTAGTGAGGTATGGAATGCGGTAGGTAACTGTTATCAATAAGGGCCCAGTGGATGCTATCCTGAGTAGTGAGCGAGTGTGCGATAAGTGCTTGGACAATAACCATATGAATGGTAGTAAAGGTATGGCACAGGGGTGGTGATGAAGTGCAGGTTGGGTTGTGATTCCTAGTAAGACGCGCATCTCCTGCAGAGGTGGTGATAGTGAGATAAGTGAGTGATAGTGATGGAGTAGTCATGCCAGAAGTCTCATCTAACCTCTGCCTCTGTGGAAGGGATATGGAAGTCTACATGCCGGATGTATCTAGCCCCAATAGTAATGTCAGTAGAGGGTGGTGTTATAACAGGCTCTGTTCCCTCAGGTGGGAAAACAGGCTCATCAACAGGTACAACAATAGCAGAGTCAGCCGGAGCTAAGTGCTCCTCCTCCTCCTCCTCATCCTTATCATCCTTATCCTCACCATTTGCGTCATCCCAGATGACTCACCGTCATCATCATCTCCATCATCTCCCCCGTCCCTATAAAGTCGACCGACATCCTTTATCTCATCATTCTCCCTACTCCGTCTGGATCCTCTCGGATTCCGATCAGTAACATATCCGGTGTAACTCAGCAGTAGGTGAAATCAATAGGAAGTAATGGCGCTCCTCAGCTGATAACTCCCATGCTCAATCGCCCTCCAATGAATAAACTCATGGTATATAGGCTCTGGCGGGTTGCACTACGTCAGGATCATGCGCCTGTACGAACATAGGCTCACGCTCATCCTCGTCCTGAGGAACTAGCGGTGTCTGTGGATCCTTCCTGGGCCCCTGTATGTAATTCTGGTGATGGTGAGGCTAACTGGCTTGTCTCAAGGAGTCCGTCGTATCCTAATAGGTATAAATTTTGATGCGCGGTGAAGTTTTTAGTAATGAGGGGGGGGGGGGGGGGGGGGGGGGGGGGGGGGGTGTGTGAGATAAGAATTTAAGATTTGTGTAAGGGGTGTGGGGGGGGGGGTGGGGGGGGGGGGGAGGGGGGGGGGGGGGAGGTGTGTTTTGGGGTGGGTGGTTGGTTGTGGGGTGTGAGAGTGAGAGTGGTGAGTGATTGTGGGGGGTGGGGTGTTGGGTGTTGTGTGGTGGGTGTGGTTGTGGTTGGATTGTGGTAACCGATAGGTATGCGGATAACAGTTTGACTGGGGGGGTTGTGGTATATAAATGCTATCAAAGATGAGTTTAAGAGGTGTAAAAAGGTGGGATACCTGGGCATCGTTACAGACTTATAATCTGGATGATAAATAGAAATTTTGTGGTTCGAAATGAGATCAAGGTAGTGTGGGGGAGGAGGGTGCGTGGGTTGGGGGGGGGGGGGGGGGGGGGGGGGGTGTGTAGGTGGGGGGGGGTTGTGTGTTTGGCTATTGTATGGTTAGGGAAGTGATTGTAGAGAGAGCATTTTTCAAAATAAGTGGTGGGGGTGGGCCGTGGTTTATTGCCGCCCCTTGTAAAAGAATCTAAATCCACGGAAGTATAAAAGCTAAACACACACAGCCTACGTGGCGTAAACCACAAGCTTTTCATGAAACATTGGGGAGGGATAACAGTTATGTTGGTAGTGCAAGACGACTACATGGGTCTAGTACGGACCATGTAGAGCCGTATGACATGAATGGATTAAATAACAACTTGATGGCAGTTAGCGGTTGTTTTGAGATGTGTCCGAGACAATATCCCGGGTGATAGGGGATTTTAGGCTATTCATAATCAAGTCATTCTACTTCATGCATCATTGTTATTAGTTTTATAACTTTTTAGTAACCCACGTATTGCAAATTAGGCAGTTATCATTTTTTTCCTTTCCTATATATAGAAATTAACGTTTGCATTGAGTTTATTATGAATGAAAGAAAAAGAAAGTTGTTTCAGTCTAGTTCTCTTTACACACTTCTGAGATATTAAAGTATTGAGTGCCGCTGCGTTGTGATCTAGAAGGGAGGCCTTATCCGCCGCTTCTAGCGATATAGAGATCGAGTGGGAGATTTACCATCTCGAATCGGTATCATAACAGCGTGGATGCTTTCATTGCTTTCTTCAAATGCCCAATCCAACATCTACGTCCACCAACCATCGACGAATCTTTGGCTAAATTAAGGTGATAAAATAAGACAATGCGAGCGAACTCATTGTGAAACTGCCGTGCACCGCCGCCTCTACCGCAAACCAATGTTTCAGTCACTAACCGAAGCCACCATAGTCGATTCAACCTCACTAAAACCGAGTCCAAACGATCACACAACTCATAACTTTAACCACACCGTCCACCACCCACGACACACAAATCTGTCCACATATACTTTGTGCCTTTGATGGTTACAAACCATCAACCCTTGCTACTGATTCAAACGCATTTAGTCCTGCAAATCAACCCTTGCAGACTGTGCGAGAGCGCGCGCAGTGAGAGCGCCACCTCAACTGCTCACCGAACCAAGCAAGCCCTGCTAAAAATACAAGCCAACCTTAATCGCCCTAACCCATCCCAATACCCCCCCTAGAGAGAGCGCCCGCAACGCGCGCAAGAGCAGTCCACATGCCGATCGTCATTAGAGATCGACCGACTAATTACTAGACCAACCTACACCAACCTCTTGAACCATCTTTTCATACCTTGCTACATAAATGTGTATCCAGTTGCTCTTAACCACAACATTAGTATTCAAGTCCCAAAGACATTTAATGCCGACCGTCAATCTCACCAAATTTGTTTTTCTCCATACCGGACATGAACCACCGTGCAGCCATGTGACCCGAGGTACAAATTAATGAACCTTGAGACAAGGCTCGTTTAGAGCATGGTTATTGATATGTGCATGAAAGGTGAAGAACAATTCTAAAGCCGTTGATTAATTTAACCGTACTGCCATCGATGATCTCCAAGTACAAGGCGCGAGTGTATTTGCATGCATGAAGTTTATTATCAAGGTTTTCTTATTAAGTTAGTTTTTTCATGTTGTCATTCAACCTTTTTCTATCACTTCCCAAACCAACCTCACTACGAACAGAGTCAATGATCACAACACCGCTAACACAAAAACAGGACATCAGCGTGCAGACAATAACCGGGCGCGCGTCAAAATCAGAACCAACCTCTTTCCATTATCGATATCAAAGCCATACAACAACCGTGGCTCATGTCCTCATCACCACCGCCTCACAGAAATGCATTCATAAGCTGAGGTGGAGAGGGCCTCTGTGGCAAGGAAGACCACCCCACCATAAAATGGACTATCGAAAATCGTTTACGAGGGGGACGAAGTCCGCGAAACGACCGAGACCAAGTCCATCGCGCCAAGCTCCCCGTTCACCTTCAACACCGCTCACAAATTGTCAGAAACCCAAACAGGAATGCGCATCATCGATAACTAGTGTGAACAAACATATGATCTCAACGAAGACATGTAGTCATCTTCCGTTGTTGTGGAAATTTCCTCCCATTCACCAATTCCATCCACCAAAGTTTTTTTACTAAGGACTAAAATAGTCCAAACAAGAACCACCCCTAGAGCAACGTGAGCAGATACTTAACCATGCAACTTGGTTTGCGACGGGCAATGAAGCCTGGTACCGCTTAAAAGAACCCTCCGTGAGGGTATATTTATCGCACTGTTGTGAGATCGCGACCTCACCTTGAGGACAAGCCGTGTTTCAGATGGAGTATTGATACGAGTATCCTAGTGACACCAACCCATTCGATGACATGGAAGTTAAATTATGGATTGAGGAAGGACCAATCAAGGATAAAAACTTTCACTTCTCCATGCACACTTTCAGATAGTAGTTTTTCCATGCATCTTTTTAGGAATACAAGTTGTCCACGCACTCCATGCATTATGTTCTTATGTTTACATTTACTTCCCACGTTCATATTTTGCAACCAGAAGAATAGGATAGGATGCATATGATTTGCCTATAAAAGCGTGACTTGGTTTTTAATGAATGTTATGAATGACAGAAAAAGAAAGTTGTTTTCCAAGTACTTAGTTTCTCACTATAATTATCAGAGTCTTGCCCACTTCTGACTGGCCTTATCCTTTCCACTGTCTTAATCAATTCTTGGCGAGATTTACCATCTCGACGTCGGGTATCATAACAAGAAGAACCTCACAGTTAGAGAGAATTAACAAACATTAATCCGTGTGTTTATGAATTAATAAATATTCAAATCCTACATGCATATAAGCGAGCATCTAAAGTACCTAACACCATAGCACCGACATTGATCTTGGCATACATCATTAACAGTACAAATGGACAGCAGACGAGAACAAACAACTTCAAAGAGCATTTTTCCTCACCTGTTGACCACTCCACATTCTTCTCGCATATTATTTGGACCCCAACTTCTGAGTCCCTACTTCATAAAGAATTATGAGTCAAATCTGGTGTAACTCAGATCCATGCCCAATTTCATGTAATATATCATCCAATAGGGTTAATCGTGATGCAGTGAGAGATAAAGGTTCAGCTGAAACTGCAGCATGCGGTCTGAAGTGAAAACCAATTTACTATCCCATCCGGCTGAAACCATGGGTGGATAGTAAACTCCGGCTGAGCCACTATGGAGTAGTTGTCGGAGACCCTGTGCCAACCTTCCTAACACCGTGTTAGACGGTCTTATGCGAATGCATCCCATGTCCCCAATCTATGACCAGTTACACATTGTATCAGACCACGTCCTGAGTTAAACCACCTTTCTCACCATCAAGTGCGTTCATAATGTACAAGTTCTTATTAGCGCCGCCATACCGTTCGACCTGACCAATTTACGATTAACTTCCACCAGAAAACCGCTGGAAATGCATTGTTTTGTCCCACCAACAGTGAGTTTTCTAAAACTCACTTGACAGCATCAATATTTTACTTCGACTATATCAACACCAGTTAACGACACTCAGTAAGGTGGTCTAATCTTGTGTAGAATCACACCTTTTACGCTAGGTTCCACGCAGGTTGAAAAAGCAGTAATATCCAAAGTATTTCTCTTTTGACCCGACCCTCACTATTAACCACATATGTACCCGGTAATCCCACATATGCAAGATCCTAATCTTCCATCCGGTGAAAAGAAGGAAAGACCCATCTATCCTAAACAAAAATCCCCTCATTTAAAGGATTTTTGATATTTTCAAAAACAAAATCTTTTCTGTCCTTTTCCCACCTTTTCAGTACCCTCTACAGTGTCAGCAACAGGTCGTTAAAACTGTAATAGGATTAACCGTGGTGCAACTAGTCGGGATCAACTCCTTAACGCGGACCCTGAAACAACATCCATATAGATAGCTCTATATGCCTATAATCGACTCCAGGTTCCTAGTTGCCGCACTGCAATAATACTCGAGAGATCACCACCGACAGCACTGTAGTGAACTGCTTGCGAAGACCCTGGTGGCGTGCCGTCGCCGAGTCAAACTGAGAGCGCGCGCTCGCAGCAACCCTGCACCGGACTTCCTGGCAAAATCGCCACGTAAACACTCCACCACCCATCCTCACCCCTCCTATGAAAATAAATCCTCCCCTCATCGCCCCAACTCGACCACCCAGCGTGCTCCACCACCTTAACCCGACCCGACCTGTCTTCCGTCCTAAAAACATATATATCCGTACTAAGCTCCTCCACCTCACCACCTCCCACGCCATTTTATTTCACCAGCACGAAGCCCCACGCCGTCCATAACCCTGACGGAAGAAACCGCGGAACTAAAATCATCAACCCCTTCAGACTCAACCGCCTAGCCAACCCGGTCGACAACTCAGTCGAAAGTGAAACCCAGCCACAAACTCCGTCCTAAACCCACACATAACCACGTGTCTTCACGAGTCGACACATACACCAAAATCCCATTCACCAAACTCGGTCTATCTTTCATAGAAACCTTCCCATCACCACCCACAAGTCCTCCTTTTGACTCCGAGTCACTCAGTCCGCGCGTCGTAGACTCCAGTAAAAACCGAGCTGACTCAGTTTGGAGTGAAATCTTACTACATGATCAGAAACTACCGATATATGAAAATGAGTATCAAGGAAAAATGGAGCTCGAGTAGCGCGCGCTGCGAGCGCCGTGCGATCACATGACATAAACCAGGTGGGTCTGTAATGGGTCAGTGAGAGTGGTTAGTGTTTGGTCACCAGAAGGTGTAACAAAGTAGCCGTTAAAGTTAACGGAGTGGCCATCAGTCAGGTGGAGCTCATTGGGTATGGTGATGGTGGTGGTGTTGAGTGGGAGTGAGAAGATGTCGAAAGCGTATCGTGATCGTCCGTTTGTAGTGAAGATTATGCTGGTGTCAGTGGCTAGTGACTGTGTGATGGTTATGATGAGATTATGGATGGTCATTTTGATGATGATAGTGGGACTGTGCTATCTGTGGATATTGTTGTTTCTGGTCCAGAAAGGATTTTTGTTCTGGGAGTGACTGATTCGGGACAGCGTTAAGCTAGAGCTTGACTCGACTGTAAAACTGTAAGTTTGACACTTTTCCTGATGCGGTTAAGTTTTTATTCAGAGTCTATTATATGATCCACTCTTTTTACTTTTTGAGCTTATTATCAATAAACATATAAGTTGAAATATAAGCAAAGCCAAATAGGCTCTTAAGCCCATAAATAGCGAACACACACCACATAGCACATAAATCTTTTAACTATTTTAGGCCCCATTAATTCAATAATAAGGGTCTTCCTGAATTCGTGAATCATGGATCTTACCAATTAAGAAAATGTTTAAAATTATGCGAATCTTGATCATATTTAAACCAAATCCTTTTAACAAATTAACAAGATTTAAAAATTTAATAATAATCCATGATAAATTTGCATGATTTTATCATGGATCTCCATTAATAATTAACTAAAACTTAAAACAAGTAACAATTAATACATCAAGTTTTATATAAAATTGCATAAAACCTAGATCTCATCTAATTAATTTTATTAACCATCAAGATCAAATCTTTTTAACATTAAACGCCCACCGGGGCATTAAAATTAATCATGAAACCCTAATTTGTCCAATTTTATTCCTTGTAATTAAAGATTCTACACGATGGCTCGTGATGCCACTGTTGGGTTTTACGATCTAATTAACCAATTAATTAACACGAGTACGCAGCGGAATTAAAGATCACATGTAGAACACATTAATTAACAATGATAAAAGATGTATACCTTTTAGCACGAAACGATACACCGCTTAAGGTAACCGTTAACACCGTCTTCTATATACGCGTGTGTATAAAGCTAATACCACGCGAACCACTAGGATCAAAGAATAATCCCTCTACTTCGACACACACTACACGTCACGGAGATACGCTAGGATGCTAGTCCTTTCTTCACAAATAAAACAAAACAAATAAACTAATCACAATGATCTTTTATTGTTTCTTGTTTTAATATTGTCGAACAACAAAATAAAAACCCTTTTTGGTTTTCTTATTTTGCCGAATATATAACAAAAGGGAAAAGTGAATCTTTATTTTAATCATGCAAATATTCTTTGCATGTATATCATACGAATGGAATTGGCATACAAAATCATGCGTATGATCTTTTCCTATGTGTCGTATGGTTTTTAAGGGTTGGGAGGTTTTTCATATATCGTGTCTTCCGAATGAATGATGCAAGAGGGTTATATAGCTTAAAGACTTGTTCTCCAAGTCATACTCAAACACCTCCTCTTGTTTGCTAGAAACGACATTCGGACCCTCCTACTTTTCTTATTCGACCAGTCACAACCAACACCCCACGGGTTTGGTTTTTGTACTAACAAGTCCTTAACTTGTTAATATATTTTAATTAGTTCTAACGTCTAACGTTGTAATTAAAGACCGTTAAATTATTTCGTGAAACATATTAATATAATTAATAAAAATATTAATTACATTAATAAACGTATTCTCTGCGTAAATGCGTGCGTCCCCATAGGCTCAAATAATTCCCGGACATATATAATTTATATTTTGTTCATATTCCAACAGCTCCCACTTGGACATGTATAAATTATATAATAACATTGGTAAGCGTCTAGCAACACGCCAATGCTCCCAGAAACATCCGAGTGTGGTTTCTCAAAACACGGACAAAATGATTTATGAATTTACAATCCCTTTGTTTCCGATACCGTGTTAAAAATGGATATGGATCAATGTCATTCCATTAATTAACGATTATGTTTCTCGTATATGTAACTAATCAAGATTACTGAAAATCAATAAGACATATCTACATGAGTTTTCGGGTACGACCATACACACATCTGATTAATTCTACGAGGGGCCTAGTGGCATCTTCTTTAACTATTGAAGGAACAAATTCTATATTGATTATAAGTGCCAAGTCATCATGCTTCAAAATCACCTCTGAAATAGCCCTTATTAGTTATCCATTTTTTAGAATAACT
>BQNB010142609.1:0-14568 GCA_026074375.1 Tanacetum coccineum | reverse complement strand
ACCCCAATACCAGTCAAGAAGGAACATAGTTACATAACAACAGATAACAATTGGCTTGGGGTTTTTTCTATTTCAGACCCACCTGCTCCAAAGGTAAATCACAAGTAATGGTGGTCTTCGAAATTGGTTCTAATAGTATATTGAATTGTCCGAGTGAGGAAATAATTAGCTTAAAAAAAGATAAAAATTGATAGCGAGAAGCATATCACTAGCTAAAAAATTCCACTTTCTACACATAGCAGATCACTACCTATGAAAAAAACCCAACATGGCACTTACTGATGGGGCATGTTGTGACGTGGCATGTACACATGGTAGATGACGTGGACTTTTATACGTTAAAACTAAGTTTGTGATGATAACGGAATGGAATTTGAAAGCACATGTGCGATATTGGTAGTTTTTTAAGTACACGTATGATAGTATTTGTATATTTCAAAAATTATGTTGCTATTATATGGACTTAACCCTAGAAATAATCCTGCGAGCTGCAAGATGGTGGATGGTTCAATCATCGGTGCTCTTTTTGTGATTTTATCAGTAGGGTGATCATCTGCTGTGATCGTTCGCTAGACAAACCACAGGACCAAAATGGTGGTTACAAGGCAGTTAAATAACTGTCAAATTGACAGTTATTTCTCAAAGGACACAATGGTTCATTTTTGAACCGACACAACTTTTAGACACACTGTTTCATGTAATATAAATAGGAACAGATTTGTAAACGTTTATGTAATGATGACTATGATGTAAAGAATCATCAGAATGATGACTTTGTAATGATGAATGATTCAGTTTTAATGAAATAGAGATTATCTCGTTCTTTTGGTATATGTTGATTAAAGATCCTGTGAAATGGGGCCAACAATTGGTATCAGAGCAGATTCATCATATACCAAGTTTAAACGTTTCTGTGTTCCTGTTTTGAATCAAAGGAAAACCGCACCAATTTTCGGACCAAAACAGTTTGCAAAGTCAGATTGAATACACAATCAGAAAATCATTTTCGAGTGTTTGTCAAACACTCGAATAAAAAAGGAATCCAACTCTTATGCCACCCAGTGATTGAATCAACCGGCAACACAAAAGGGTTTCACACTTTTGCAAAAATTTCAGTTTTTTTTACTCAAGAATATCAAATCCGAAAAACCCAGATTCAAAATAAAAAAAACCCAATCGAGAGGATAACACGGAAGTCATCATCGAAAGGGCACAAATCAGAATCAAAAAGGAGCGAACACACCTGATTTTGAAGAAAGAACCACACCCCCAAAATCTGAGGCTATTTTCAAGATCCCCAAAAGTTGTAGCGATACCCTAACTTTCGCAACAACAGATCAAGGACATAAAGTGGTTCAATAAGAACACACTTACGGAATCAAGAAGGTATAATAACAACCATCCTTCGATCGTGGACTAAAACACCAAGAAGAAAAAGGAGAATTCTTATCATCGGTCTCAGAAGAAACTAGAGAGAGAGAGATCGAAATTACCTCAAGAAAGAGCGACAGATAAACAAAAGGACACACTAGGCTTTTAACCCTAAAGGGTTTTACAAAAACCACCCTTCACTTTCAATTATTTCTATATAATCAATTTTTATTATATAGATATTTATTTTTAGGCTTTTTCATAATTAACCCCTTATATATTAGGTTGTAACTTGCCTATAACCCGAGGTAGAAAATATATAGTCTAAAAATTACACTGCCTACTATATCGAGAGAATAATTTTTAAGGAGTAATTAACCTTAGGTTATTCGTTTTTTTTTTAAAAACGAATAAACTTCTTATTTGGTTTATGATAAGAAATTTTTTAAGATTTTATTTATTTGGATTATGATAAGTAATATATAAAGCTTTAAGATATTTAAAGTTTTCAAAACCATCTTATTTGGATTATGATAAGAAAATTTCAAGACTTCTTATTTGGCTTACGATAAGAAAATTTCAAAACTTCTTATTTGGTTTATGATAAGAAATTTTTTTTATGATTTTTTTACTTATTTGGATTATGATAAGTAATATATAAGGTTTTTAAGAATTTTAAGGTTTTCAAAACTTCTTATTTGGTTTATGATAAGAAATTTTTTTAAGATTTTACTTATTTGGATTATGATAAGAAAATTTTAAGACATCTTATTTGGTTTACGATAAGAAAGTTTTTTTTAAGATTTTACTTATTTGGTTTATGATAAGTAACATATAAAGGATTAAGAGCTTTAAAAAAAAAGAATCAAACCTGCGTTTTCTTAAACGCAACCATGGATGCCAAATTGAAGAAAAAAAATGTCAAATGCAAGAAGAGATGATTTCATCATCAACACAAGAAAGAAACTGAGGAAAGAAGATTTTGGCATCTCGACATTAGGGGGGAACTGTTGGACCGTTTAATGTCTTGGACGCCAAAAGAAAGAAAGCCTGCAACATTTACTGGTTTGGGCCGAAACCCAAACATAGGCTAATCACAACCCGCTGGATAACCCGCTAGACAAACCACAGGACCAAAATGGTGGTTACAAGGCAGTTAAATAACTGTCAAATTGACAGTTATTTCTCAAAGGACACAATGGTTCATTTTTGAACCGATACAACCTTTAGATCGTACCTTTTCATTGTATATAAATAGGAACATATTTGTAAACGTTTCTGTAATGATGACTATGATGTAAAGAATCATCAGAATGATGACTTTGTAATGATGAATGATTCAGTTTTAATGAAATAGAGATTATCTCGTTCTTTTGGTATATGTTGATTAAAGATCCTGTGAAATGGGGCCAACAATATGGACTTAACTCAATAAGACGCAACAGAAATATGTACTCCGTCTCGCCTACAACCACAACCACTTGATTCTCTTGCATTGCCTATTTCACAAACCAATCATGTATAAGTTAAAAGGTCACATTAAATTAACATATGATTGCTCTTAACAAGTAGCAATAACTAGTGTTAAGCATTCCACATACATACTGCCAGTTAAGCTTCATGACACCTGTAACTCAATTATAAAAAACATTCCACATACTGCGGATAAACTCCTAAAAAAATAATACTCGGTTTTTGTGCGTTACACACTTCCACATAACTAATGGCTGCAAACGAAAAGCATACCTGCAAAGTTCATCTCGCACAATCTTTATTTTGGTTAGTTATACATAAAATTAGATATTTGAGAGCATAAATAACAAGTTCAAATATCCCATCACTTTTGTAGAGATTATCTCAAACAAACAATCCTTGCAAAGTTCATCTCGCTATAATCAATTGTTGAATAGCTCATTTGTCTATACAGGTTTAGGTCACTCACACATGTTAAGGTTATTTTACACTCTCATTTAGTGTATCAGATTCAGTAGATTTAAGATCATTTATGTTAGTTGACTTTCCATTTTAGAAAAGAATTTTACAATTCTAAAAAAAGAATAAGCAAAAAGTGGGACGGATATTACCTGCAATTGAAGATTTTAAAGCAAAATTACGAATAAACACCTGATCATAGTTCAACGACAACCTATCAACTGGATTAGCTACCGCAAGTGTTCCGACTGGAGTTACACAATAATCCACAATCGACTCACAATGTAACTTCCATGCTTCCTTCTCAATCTCAGCTCCAATTCGATCATTCTTTCATATTGGAGGTAATCCGTGAGCAAAGAAACACACGTATAGCTTGATGTAGATATTGCCGCTAGATAAGCTTTCCTTGATGTTTCCAACAGTGGTCTCGTTACCAAATCACGGTGCAATAGCCAAGTATTAAGACAAATAGTGTACATCAATGTTCTACAATCTACATTATATTCAGATTCATGAACGATGTACATGTGTTTATCTCAGAGACACCGTACCTGTTGTCGTATAAACGTTGTACAAGAAAATCCATAAAGATTATCACAATATAAGACTCGATCACACCATGCATGAATGCGCTTTTTCCCCATGAATCATCATATCCTACAACATGAATAGCCAGACACGCATTAAACTACCTTTTACATAATATTAATCATTAAAGTAACCAAAATTAGATAATGAAATATATTTTATATGGATTTACAATAATTTCTTTTTATCAAATATGAAGATCCAGTATATGATAAACATAATAAGTGATTAAAAATCTAAAAGTATACTGTAAGTGGATTTTCAGCTAATTCTGTTAATATATATATCATTGGGCGGGTCCATAGAGCAATAATAAATGATTTTACATAAGCTTAAGTATAATAGAAACAATGACTTTTAATGTATACCCGTAATTGAGCTTTGATCATCCTGTCAATGTTTTGTGTGACTCAAATCAAGACCTACATCAACATGCTCTAGAAAAGATAACGCAATGTTTTTGAGACATTGTATGAAAATTTTATTTAAATCATATTTGACATAAACAATGGTTAACTGATTTCTCTTTATTTTTGGCCAAAGCACATGTGAACTGCCGGGGCAGGGCTCATGCCTAATACTCGTCAACTTCCACTTGCTTCCTACTACAATTGTTTCTTAAGTTAGTTCCACGCACGCAAGTAAAGCTGCTGCAACTGCAGGCTCGACCTTATTTAATCCAAGTCATCACACTCGAGTATTGTCGAGAGGCCATCTTCTAATCCACCCCTGTTGTCATTATTGCCGCAAACTCTGGGTAGCTAATTCGACCGTCCTACATCACACACACACACACACACACACACACACACACACAACAACAACAACAACAACAACATCGTAATAAAAATGTGCCCAACCATGTTTAACCATGTTACGAAAAAGAAAGAAGCATATTCGATTTGTAATAAATTTCATCTTGTAATAGGATAAACTAAACACATACCTCGATTCATCAGTAAGACCAACTCCAAAAGTTTGCAAAGAAACATGGAGGAGTGATATTGGTTTGGCTCATCAACTGCTTAGAAAAGCAAAGCAAACCGAGGAGCCACACAAAATTATCACACCTGCATTATTTCTTTGTTTTTCACGTTTTTTTACAATCAAATGTGATCTAGAAAAGTGATCCTTTATCCCTTTATATAATTGGCTTCTTTAGAGCATGGTTCATGAAACCTAAGATTATTAAAAATATACTTGAATAATTCCATGAGAAAACGTACAAGTTCCTTCCTATACATTATAATATGCATATATACCAATTGTTAATCTGAAACGATACCTTGTATATTTAGTTTTTTCTAATTTGAGTATAAGCAAAATAACAGTTAACATAGGGATTCAAGTAAATACCTTTTCTTTGTGGTTTTGGTTGAATCAAAGACGTGTTTAGAATAAGCCAGCCAAAGTTGTTTCTGATATAGATCTTTTCAAGGACTACAAAAATAGTTTATCGGTAAATGTCGCAATTAACATATGCATTTGCAACAAAAATTAGTCATTATGAGAAGTGGCCAAATAATTACATTAGGTTTAGATGAAGCTTCGTATTTTCTTTGAATCTTAAAGACTAAAATAATCAAAGTCAGTTAAAATACAAACTATAAATTTTTTAATCAATCGCCACAACCCCTACCTTGTTTCTTCGTTCTCTTTTAAATAAACAAAGCCAACAATTGTTAGTAAGCTTCTTGTCTGCTCACTGTTAAAACAATAAGAAAAATATCTGTTATAGAAATCACCATGTTAAGTTGATACGATAAATAACATACAAACAGGAAAAGTTCTTGACGATCTCTCAAAACTAAATTACAAATATACATAATAAATGATGGAAAAATAATCAGAAACGTGTGTTTTAGGGTTTGAATGATAGGTTGACGGATATATGTGATATTTTATGTTTTTGATTTAACTTGCTAGAAATAATATATTTTAAATTGAATCATGTAAATTAGATTAGCATTGATTATTTTTGGAAATTTATTATTATTGTTGGAGATGAATTGGGCACAAATGGTGTCTTTACTCATCGTTAACTTGTACATCTTTAACTATAGTCACAAGTTTGAATCTTTCCATGCTATATTTTTAAATTCGAAATTTTAAAATTTATTAAATCGTGATGACATTCATCATTGAAGTGCATCCAGTCATTATATCATATTATACACACATCGTTAGCCCAATATATGGTTATAGATATATAACATATAATATATATATAATAATATATATATATATATATATATATATATATATATATATATATATATTTTAAAAGTTATAAATAAATATGACAAGTCTCAATAAGTTTGGGGTTAATTTGTAAATGTTTCCTCAGGGACCAAAAGTGTAACTTTTGTAATATAACGGTTCGGGGCTCGTTTGAACTACTTAACGGACGATTCAAAACACGAAACTTGCGCCATTGCGTTCCAAATAATTTTTCCAACAAAAATGAGTATTTACTTGATAGTATTTCATAAATATTTTTATAATATTTATAAAAATATTTGTTATTTATTTGGTATCCCGATTATGCCTTGTTCGAAAGAAATAAATTTTAACCCGAATATTCGCGTTTTTAATAAACGTTTTCGAAATAAAATGTTAAATAATTTATTAAATATTTTTATTTAATAAAAGTGATAATTAAATATAAATTTAATTATTTTTGTGTCGGTACACGTTGTTCTCGTTTCTAAAAATTTTGCGAGGGTATTTCAGTCATTTTCTGCTTGTTTTCGGGTCTCGGGCAAAACTAAAAAGTTGTCCGGAATGTCGTTTTACATCAAATTGCTTTAGAGTCCGGGTCGTGAAAACGTGATCTAGTGGGTCGTTTTTGATACGTCAGCTTAGTAATAACATATATCTTTTTCGTTTTCCAGTCAAATAAGTTAAAAATAACTTTGTACATGAGATATGAAATAATAAATATGATTTATTATTTAAAATATGTTCCGAAAATTTTACCGATTACGCGGTAATTGTTTTTATGAGCCAATAAAAGGTCAAAAGTCAAAAAGTCAAGTCGGACCCAAAAAGTCAAATGGTAAGATAGTCATTTAAAATTCTAAAATTTGCCAGTTGTTACACATATCGCTCCAGATACCATACTCTACAAATTAAAATGATCAGTTAATTTACAAAATTGTAATCTACAAGTATAAATATAAGCATCATGGAATACAAGAATCATATATTACCCAGAGGTGCATAACCAATTGTTCCATTAACCCAAGTTGAGATGTTTGGTTTGAGGCTGCACCAAGTAGTCGAGCTAAACCAAAGTCTCCAACATGAGCCACTATATCAGCGTCAAGTAGAATGTTGCTAGGCATCAAATCACCGTGAATAATCGTTGTTTGACATCGATTGTGAAGATAATCAAGTGCGGTTGCAACATCTCTAAGAATACTTATTCTTTGAAGAAGGTTGAGTTTCAATGTATTTGCACTTAATGAAGCCAATCGTGTACATTTCCATTGGGCATAAACTCGTAAACCAAAGCTTTAAAATCATTGCCATGAAAATCAACCCTTGAACATGAAGTTATAATCTCTAACAGATTACGGTGTCCAATATTCCGCCATGCTTCACATTCTGCTAGAAAACTTTTGTGCGCTCCTCGATTTTGAAGATGTAGAACTTTGATGGCAATAGAGATTATCTTCAGACAAATCGGTGTCGATTTTGACCGCAACAAATCTATTATCTTCAGAATCAAGAATTCCTTTATAAACAGAGCTGAACCCACCCTCACCAATTAAATTCTTTGTAGAGCCTTGAGAAGTTCATTGTATGAGATTTTAAAGAACCTTTCCTTCCTTGAAGATTGAGATGGTTGACTGTTGCGTTTCTTCATACAAAAAAGATACACACAACATAATACGAAGAGCAACGTTGGTGCAATCACAATGACCAATATGAAGAAAGGAAACCTTTGTTTCTTACTACCCTTTTCCTTGCATTTGTGTAACTCAAGTGTAACCGAGCCACCACAAAGCCTATTGTTCCCCAAAACCGAAAATGCACTTGCATTGGCAAACCCACAAAATCATTAAAAGATAGGTTCAAAAACTATAAAGAATTCCATTTGTCTAAGAACTCGGGAATTTTGCCTGATAAATTATTTTGAGAAATATCAAGTACATTCAATCCTCTCGAGGAACTGAATGAAGATGGTATTATGGCTTGAAATATGTTACCTCTTAGGTTTAACATTCTAAGGCAAATGCACTCACCAAAGCTATTAGTAATGTTGCCTGATAAATTTATGAGATAAATTGAGCTCGCTCAACAACCTGAGGTCTTTAATCTCTGATGGAACTAAACCAGATAGACTGTTGTATGAAAGATCTAAAAAATAAGTTAGTGATGGAAGTTGAAGAATGTGTGTGGGTATTTTACCACTGAGTCTGTTGTATGAAAGGATTATACCAATAAGTTTTGTACAATTCCCAAGGCTTGATGGTATATGGCTTTCTAAGTTGTTGGATTGTAAAGAAAGTTTAGTCAACATTGATAAGTTCCCGATGGCATCAGGTATAGGCCCTGAAAATTGATTGCTAAGTAGACTAAGACCTAGTAGCTTTTCAAGTTTAACAATGGTAGTGGGGATTTTTCCTTTGTATCTGTTAGCTCTTAAATCTAAATAGGTCAAGCCAACTAGACTACCTATACTTGAAGGGACGCTTCCAAATAATTGATTGTCTCCTAACCTTGGACTACTTAGTTGATCACAAAGATTACCTATTGATATCGGAAGCATTCCTTAAAAATTGCAGTTAATAAGACCCAAAACTACTAATCTGGTGCAGTTTTTCAGAGAATCAATAAACCTCATGTCATCAGTTTATCCGTGTCCATGGAAGTTGTTACGGTGTAACTGAATTATATAAATATCTCTTAGTTTTGAAAAATCGATTGTCAACTTCCCACTAAACTTGTTTGTACTCATTTCAAGAAATCCTAATTTAGAGCAATTAGAGACTGTGGAAGAACTCCGGTTAGTTCATTATTCCTTAACTGAAGCCACCTAAGATTCGGGAGCTATTACCGATTTCTAAAGGAAGACTACCAGGTGATTTCCAGGCAAGGAAAAAATAACTAGGAGTGAGAGGTTGAAAATGGAATGAGGGATGGTTTTATATAAGTTAAAAATGTGATATCACATGTGAAGAAAATCAATCAGTTTGATGAATTTATCATTGAACCAAAGCCTTTTTATTTTTGAAACAAGTCTTCTTCTTCTTGAACCAAATCTTTTTTTTTCTTAAACAACTTCTTCTGTAATCACACTTTGACCAAGTGTTCTTCTTGAACCAAATCTTTTTTTTCTTATACAACTTATTCTTTAATCACAACTTCTTGTTGAACCACGACTTGTTCTTGATCTTCAAACCTTAGCTCCTCTTGTTGTAATCAAAACATCCACATAATGAACATGCATTCCTGTCCTTCAAAATGTTTTTCAATCGGTTTCTCCTTTCCTCCTTTAATACGCAACTTTCGACGTCCTTTGGACGTTCTAACAGATGGATTGTTAACATCAACTAAAGGCGACTTTGTGACTCAAACAAGCTGCTCCAGATTATCAGCCTTGTTCTTTTTTAAAGTCGGTCTCATCATAGATTTTGCACATATCTGTAAGCAGAAATAAGAGCGTATAAAAATGAAAATGAAAATGAAAATAAAAATAAGCTGTTTCATGACAAAAAAAAGGAAAAAGCATATGATATCACATATGATATATCCAATAAAACAGACTATGTGATATCATATGTGATATCACATATGAGAAATTCATCAAAATGAAATATCACATGTGATATTACATATGATATATTAAACAAAATAACCCTCAGTTAAAAAACACCTTAACCCAAGCCATAATCACATAGGATATATATCATTTCAACGCAAAACTGTTTATAATTGCTACAAATAAGTTTAAAACCATTTAAATCAATAACTTAATTCAAATCAAATGCCCGGATAATAAGTTTATTTAGATCAAAAAAACTACCTAAGTAATTCAGCTTACTCATACTAACCTCCTCATCTAATTTTATACCTTATTCAATAACATTTGAATCAACTAAAAATTAAAATAACGAGATGTGATGAACATAACTAATAAGCTAGCTTAATATTCATCCCAATAATTTCAAATCATCATAATTTCATAAGCTTATAGTGATAACTCTCATCTAATTGAAAAGCTTATCCACATAACTTCTCATAATAATTCATACGTTATTTCAACATAAATATCTCTCCTCTAACTCTAAAGCTTATCACATGAACCTAATAAGTTAGCTATAAAATAAGTCACTAAATAATATCAGATAATTTATCAAGATCAGCAGGATAATATGCTTTATGAACATCATATGATAATAATTTATAAGCTTATTCACATGAATCAGCTAAAAAAGGATAAAAAACAAGATCTGATGAAGAAAACGAGATGTAAATAAGCTGATAATAAGTAGATCTTACTTGAAGAAGAATATGATAAGATGATCGATTGAATGATTGATTAATGAAAACTAGATCCGATGAAGAAGAACAATTGAATGATCGATCGAAGTGTAGAGAGAGAGATAGAAAAGACGATACTAAAAAACACAGAGTTTATGTGTCATCAAATGAGACGTTATTAAATAAAAGGATATATATTAGATGAAAATACCCTTGTAGTGTAAACTGAAAATCTAATCTTATCAATTGGATGATATGAAGATGGAGGGTGGAGATGAATCCCCCGGTATCCAAATGAACCTAAATCGTTTTTATATAAAAGAATGTAAAACGAGCAATAAAGATGGGATAAATGATGCTATAAAATAGACGTTATTTGATGTCATATGTGATTTTGGCTTGGGTTAATGTGTTTATAATTGAGGTTATTTTGTTTAATATATCATATGTGATATCACATGTGATATTTCATTTTGATGAATTTCTCATATGTGATATCACATATGATATCACATAGTCTGTTTTATTAAATATATCATATGTGATATCATATGTGCTTTTTTTTGTCATGAAACAGCTTATTTTTATTTTTATTTTCATTTTCATTTTTATAATCTCTTATTTTCTGATTAAAGATATGTGCAAAATCAATGATGAGACTGACTTAAAAAAAACAACAGGAATGCATGTTCATTATGTAGATGTTTTGATTACAACAAGAGGAGCTAAGGTTTGAAGATCAAGAACAAGTCGTGGTTCAACAAGAAGTTGTGATTAAAGAAGAAGTTGTTTAAGAAAAAAAGATTTGGTTCAAGAAGAAGTGGACTTGATTAAAGAAGAAGAAGACTTGTTTCAAAAATAAAAAGGCTTTGGTTCAATGATAAATTCATCAAACTGATTGATTTTTTTCACATGTGATATGCTAGGAAATCACATATGATTTTACATTATTTTTCTTTTCATTACAATTATCACATGTGATATTTGAAAACACTCTTTTTAATGTTTGATTTTTATATGAAAAGTGTTAGAAATTCTATTTTACTTGATTTTGGTTGATTTTGATTTTACATGAATGTGGAGCGGAAAACAAAATAAAATAAAGCATTAGAACAAACATTGTGTGGATTTGTGACCTTAGCACAAATCACCAGCACAAATAACAATTGTGCGGATTTGTGACCTTAGCACAAATCACCAACACAAATAACAATCGTGTGGACTTGTGACCTTAGCACGAATCACCAACACAAATAAAAACTAAAAAAAAACAAACTATAACTTTTTTTTAATGCAACACGTAAATCATCATTCAAACTAATAATGAAATACGAATTAGAAAATAAATTAATATCTTTTGCCATGCTTGATTTCTTCACTGTGTTGACAACACCCCCTACTTGATCACTTTGGTATGATCATCATTTTGTTTTGCCGTTAGTTTCGTTCTTCGTAAAGTTTAATCTGATGATTTATGGGATTAAAGATTTGGTACAGGTGAAAATGGATGAAACTTTAAGATGCGGCAGAATTATTATTATTATTATTATTTTTTAGGGTTGAAGGATGGCGGCTAGGGTTTGACGGGGTGGTCTAAGGGAGGCGACTCAACGTAGCCACCTAGGTCTGAGTCCTGCTCCGATACCATGTTAGACAATAATAAAACCCCGTTGATATCACTTTATTATTAATCACTATTTATAGAGTACAAATGCATAATCTCAACCCGGCCTAACTCATCTAATAGTAAGAAGTGTGGTTCTATGGTTATACAGTTGAGATTGTATACAAAATATGTACCTTGTGACAGTGAGTCATCAAATTCCAACGGATTTACATGTAAGCAAAAAAAAGTCATATTAGTGACACATATGTTTATTGGGGACAAAAGTACCAATGTTCACAAATGAGTGCATAAATATCAAAATGACTGCATAGACCTACCTTCGGAAGATTTTGAAGCCCTTATGGACGTCTTCATCTACAAGGACAAAAAAGGATTACCCAATGACACCGCACCAGAAAGAAGACATCTTTCACCTTCTTGCAATGACATGTACAATTGTAAATGAAATCTCAAGTATTTGTGTGATTATTGCCGATAAAGAAAAAAACATCTTGAATTTTTTTTTAAAGTTAGGCATCAAGAAAACTATATAAATGCTTGCTGTTAAAAAAAACTATATAAATAAATTAGAAAACACATAGGCTATGTTTGGCAGTAGGATTATGAGGGCTTAAACCTTTTAAATCAGCTAGCTTATAAAATAAGTTTTGTTTATCATACAGGCTTATGGAATCTTTTATAAGCCATAAAGCTTGCATAAAATTATGTTGTTAAACGATGATTGATAACTGAGGTGAGGTGTATATACCGGGCCGTCACGAGAACCACAACTTTGAAAAACCACAACACACCAACCCTTTCTTGTGTCAACTCTGCCTGCAACCATCCATCATTCAGTGATAATACTGGACCCAAATTCTTGTAGTCTTTTGTCATCAAACATAAAGATTCACAATCTTGAGGGAACCGAATGCTACAAGAAAACAGAGAATGAGACCCTTTTGCTTAATTTATTCTATCGTTCAGATCATGTGTCAATGTGTTCAAGAGACATGTAATTTGTCTATTAAGAAGATACCAATGATTGTTGCTGAATAAGTTTGTCTTCTAGAATAACTACTTGGTAGTATCAACCATTTGGTACGTTATGAGTATCTTGAACTTCTTATGAACGGTTTAACTTGTTAAAAGTCTGTTTTCATACGTCTTCTTTCATATCATAGCGATAAAATGTTTGAAAATATGCAAAAACTGATTTTGCATTTGAGTGAGGTTTATATTGATGTTGTTTGGTCAAATTGAATGTAGATTGGGGTACAAGGTGTTTCTATACTACTACGATTAAGTTAATATATATACTAGAATGGATGGATTTTGTTGTTAATGTTTTGGTAACCTGCATATACTGTCGTTGAATACACCATTCAGCGTGGAACCAAGATCTCACACACACAAAAGTTTTCTTGCAAAGTGGATTTGCTTCTATTGAAAGTGTTCACTACCTTTATATTAATAGCTTAAGTTGGTGTGGAAAACATGTGTATTTTTATTATTTGAGATTTTTAGCTGTTTTTATTTTGGGCCAGCAAAATTTGACGGCCAAATCTTTTTATCAACCCCACACACGAGTTTTAATGTTTTATACTAGTGGGTCTTTGTAAGTTCCGCTATTGGGTTGTTTGGTTTATTCATTTCATTTAGTTTGGTTAAATTTATTTATTTGGTAAAACCGAAAACTTAACCAAATAGAATTTGAATTCGGTTCGGTTTTCTAGTTAACTTGAATTACATATTTTATACTTTTTAAACAGATAATTATACATATTTTTAGAGAATAAAGTTTTAAGCTTAAGAAATGTTTTAATTCATATTATGGAAAAAGTTTAATAGTATTTTTATTAAAAGAAATACTATAACAAAAACTAATTTAAAACACAAACTAAGATTTTTCTATTATAGTCTTTTACAACTTGTAATAATGAGTTAATTGTTTTTGTAAATCTTTGCTATAATTTTACAAATATAGTACTAAAAACTAAAGCTAATGAGTAAAGACTCAATATTTTTTATCGGTTTAATTGAACGTAAGATAAATTATGAGATCCTACAACACTGCATATTAAATATATGAAATAAGTAACCCAGCTGTTGAACCGATGACCCTATGAACCGGTCACTAAACCGGGTCAACTAAAAAACCGAGTTTTAAAATATTGATTAAAACTAAACTAAAAAAATGAAAAAAACATAGAAAGAAAAAAGAAATACAAAGATGGGCTTTCTTAGTGAGCCAAGTAAGATTTTCATGATACGTGCCCATGTTGATCATGCTTTTGGTGGGTGTTGATCGGTTCGGTTATCGGGTTGTTCAGTTAGTTTGGTTAAAAAAAAAATTATCAACCCGAAAACCGAACCGAACCGAAATAGAATTCAACTCAACCAAACCCGAAAACCGAAAACCGAACCGAACCGAACTATAAAGATCAAATAAAAAGACAAATATTCGTGAGAAGGATAAAAAGTTTTATTCTTTTTAAAAAGTTCTCAAAAAATTCTGAAAAAATTCCACAAGATCGTGTATGTTGGTGCATGAAAAAGTTGCTAAAAGTGGATAG
>BQNB010142608.1:0-17113 GCA_026074375.1 Tanacetum coccineum | reverse complement strand
TGAGGGAGTTTAGCTATAACATCAACTTTAGCTCTGTCGACCTCAATCCTGGACTTTAAAATCTTATGGCCGAGGACAATGCCCTCTTTAACCATGAAATGGCACTTCTCCTAATTTAGAACTAAGTTGGTATATTCGCACCGTTGAAGCATTTTATCAAAATGGGAGAGGCATGAAGAAAAAGAATCCTTGAAGACCGATAAATCGTCCATGAAAACCTCCATTGTTTCCTCGATCATGTCGTGGAAAATGGCCATCATGCACCTTTGGAACGTGCCCAGAGCATTCATAAATACATATGAGGTCTTTTGTCGGTAGGCAAACGTCCCATAAGGGCAAGTAAAGGTGGTCTTCTCTTGGTCTCGCGGGTTAATTGGAATTTGAAAATATCCGGAAAATCCATCTAAAAAGCAATAGTATTTGTTCCCTGCTAAACGTTCTAACATTTGGTCCATGAAAGGCAACGGGAAATGGTCTTTACGATTAGCATCATTAAGCTTTCGGTAATCAATACAAACGCGCCATCCCGTAACTAACCTAGTAGGTATCAATTCATTATCTTCGTTTTCAACTACGGTCATGCCACCCTTCTTAGGCACACAATGAACGGGGCTCACCCACGGGCTATCGGAGATAGGGTAAATTAATCCGGCATCAAGGCGTTTGATAACTTCCTTTTTTTTAACCTCATGAATTTTCGGATTCACCCTTCTTTGATGTTGAACCGCCGGTTTGAAATCGTCTTCCATTAAGATCTTGTGAGTATAAAAACTAGGGTCGATACCCTTAATGTCGGAAATTTTCCATGCGATGGCCCGTTTGTGTGACTTAAGAACCTTTAAAAGTGAGGCTCTTTCTTCATCTTTTAATTCTTTAGAAAATTGTTAGCGATCCCGTTAAACATACTTCACTAATATAACACAACACGATCGAACTAGAAAAATGAAGTGAGATGAGTGTTTTTAGAGAGGAGAAAGACTGAGAGAGAGAGGAGAGTTGAGATAGAAATTAGAAAGTGAAAATTATAAAATGATAAAAAATCAACCTGTAACTTTTCACAAAGTGAAAAGGTATATATTTACCCCAGACACATTATAATTAGTGACGTTGCGGGAGGGGGGATATTTAACTAGGATCCGGGATCGGGTCTTGCTTGGGATTAAACCCGAAACATATACAATATTAGTTTAATTATCGAGCCAGATTCCTGATACTTTCCTATTACTAACGGTTAACTTATTGATTGGACGTGGTCTAAATTCAATGGACGAACTTCATGTTCGACTCAATATTTTAAGGCTAACAATCTCCCCCGAAGTGAGTTCATTGATGACACTCCTTCATGAGATCAATGAGATTGCTTTTGTCGTTAAGCTCATGTGGTCTTGGTCTTTCTCTTTGTTCTTAGTTGTAGGTTTGTTCCTTCATGCTTTGTGATCTTGACTTTGAGCCTTTGTCATTGTCTTCATCGTCTTTGCCATCTTGCGATCTTGTGTCTTTGGCCAACATTCTCATACTATGCCTCATCTTGAAAGCTTCAAATCAGAGTTAGCGGAAGTCTTTGTCTTTAAATCTTGAGCTTTCATGATAGATTGTCTTTGTAGAATGAGCATGAACATGTGGTAATGAATCGACTTTGGTTGATTGGGATACTGTCACCACCGTTTTAACCTGCAGGTTTACGTTAGTGATAATCCAGAAAATTGATTTGAAAATCAATCGACACATATTACTTGTAAAAGCGTTTTTGTAACACATCGGGAGTTTTAAGCTTTTATCAAAATTCATCAACCGTCAATTCATTTACTGGACCAAATCGATATCCAGTTGTCACAAGTTTGATTCATTAGGAATCTCCAAAGTCCACTAACCAAGATATTGTTTGAGCTGACTCAAGCAGATTTCCATCTTCATTGTGAATTACTTTAAGTATCAATCGGATGTTTTTGGCAAAATAACAAGGATATTGGTAGGACTATTTGTTATACAGATTGTGACTTGATGATGTTCAAACATGTGTTTGAATGGAATGTGTCCTACGAGATTTTAGATTTGTCTCTTTTGGCTTAGACTCGATTAGTGCATTTTGGTTTTAGTAATTGGAGGCTGGAGCAGTCTGCAAATACTTCCATATATCAACAATCTCGGAGAGGAGATGTCAATAGATATGTGTGTATCTCGTGACAATGAGGAAAGTTTCTTTTGAGAGCGAAACCTGGAATGGCTGGGAAGGTTTGTGCATTGCATCACTAGGTCCATGATTGTAGTTTTCAATGGCAGCAATCAACTTGTGATTCTGTCAGCATATGTATTGACCCGGGTTTCTGCCTTAAGTTGTCGTGGATGGCTTCTTGTTTACACCTTTTATCATACATTTCCTTTAACTTCGTCAACGCCTTCATTCTTAACAATGACGTCCATTACTACAACTTGTTTGTAATGTTCAGTGGTTAGCTCAATCTTAGCGGCATTATTCCTATTACAGCATCTCCAATCATACCTATGGATGCTATTTCTAACTTTGGATTATCCTTGGGTAGATCCTCCGGTTCTGGTTGGATCATAGGATTGATTCCTAACCTAACCACCTTATGACTTCAGAATCGTCGTGAAATTAAGATGTTGTTGGGTATAAGATCAAACCATAAAACCTTTTCTTACTGTTCAGCACATTGAGTCGATTAGATCATATTTTAATTATATTTTCTCCCCTTTATTTTATTAATAAACACTTAGTTTTTGAAATACCTTGTGATTAAAATATGTCTTGAAAAATTTGTGGGGGGAGGGGAAAATAGAAATATGATCAGCATGAATGGTTTAGAACATTTTGATATTGTTTTGAATAACAATAAGAAGTGTCGTTGTTGGAGGTATCCAAGAACATTAAAACTTTGTTTTTAAAAAACTCCCATCAAAAAGAATAAGGACCAATTGAAAAATTGTTGTCTTTTGAAAACATTGTGAGGGTGGGAGTGTTGAACACACAATTTCGAAAGATTATAAATTGTTATCGAGAAATTCTTGAAAAATCGTGTTCAACTTTTTGAAAAACCAAATGTTAGAGGACTTCTCTTCTAACGGTAAGGGTAAGCGCACTGATACGTACACTATCCTTTTTCTTGAGCTAAAAACATTAAATGTCTTGTAAGAACAGCCTCAAAGACGAGAAACGTTTAATTTTTTCGTTAGTGTGGATGATTTAATTAACCTTCCTTTATTTGAAGTCCGGGTTATGTACTGATATTTGCACATAAGCCATTTAGAAAATTAGAAATGACATGTTTTGAAACTATTTGAAAAACTCTCGCTCGAACTTCATTTACACACCCGTGTCAATGTTAATCGACATTTCTAAGCACGTAAATGTTATCGATTCCAAGAGACATGTCGAGAAGATTCTTTTTGAAGTTTTATATTTTTGTATTTTGCTTTTCTCAAAAATATTTACACGGTGATGTTTGATGATGATATCAAGCAGTCTCATTTGCCAAAACCTCCAGTTTCGCTGGAAGTAAAATCATCTCATTACCAATTCTTCAGAAATGATACTTTAAACCGATTCCTCAAGAAGGGCTTTCGTAACATGTAAGTAATTGGTATTAAGTTCTGACAAATATTAGTTAATTATCCATTTTCAACATGTTCATTTTATGAAATGAACCGAGTCCATGGATGTGCTTTGGTTCATGTGCGAATGTTGCACGGGGTTGCTTGGGAGATTGTATGGTAACTGAGTGTCGCAATACAACAGTACTTTTGTTTGTAGACGAAGCCTTCATCTTTTAGTTGTGTCCTCATCCACATTACTTGAGCACAACTTGCAGATAACGCAAGTTCTCTTCCTCTGCTGAAGAAATTGACAAGTGCTGTTTTGTTTTCTTTGACATCCAATTACTAGTGTATCACCAAGGAACTGTATTCTTCCTGAAGTGCTTTTCGTGTTCAATGCATCGGCATATGATCAGCATGTTCGATAATGTTGTTAGTTCAAAGCCTAGCATCCTTTGGATTCAGTAGTCCTATGATAAATGGTTACCCTTTAGGTATTTAAAGATTCTTTTAAACACTCCCTTGAGTGATTTGTGCTTGGCGTGCTCGATAAGGTGACACATAGCATACTGCTTGCACTAAGTATGGGTCTATAAGTGTCAAGTACATGAGTGGCCGATTTTACTATGGTAATTAGATTGGTCTCGGGTTATCCACTCAAATCTACTTCTAGTTTGGGTTTTTGTAGACAATGGTGTACCAATGGTAGTGACAATTGTCATATTATGCTTTTTAGAATTTCTAAAGCGTAATTGGCCTGACTTGATAAAATACCTTTTTGGGGACTAGTGGATATGTAGTCCTAAAAAGAAACTTCATCTCCCAATTAAGGACATTTCAAATCTTTTGTGCATTAACTTTTCCAAAATATTTTGGATATATGTAGGGTTTGTAGACACCTAAAAAAATTTTGTCAATCATTATTATTTCTGCAACAAGTATGTTTATCCTCCCCGTATTTTTATCTTGAATATAGTTGGGTCAATTGTACCTTTAGTTAAAGCCTTTAGACTTCAGGAAGTTTGGTATAGTTCAATCATTAACTGGCTCTTGGAGCTTGCTTTAATCCATACAAAGCTTTCCTGAGAAAGGTTATACTTTTTCTGGAGGATCTGGATCAAAAGAACCTTCCAGATGAGACAACATAAACTCTCCTCCTTACAGTGGACCATTAGATATGATGTTTTTACGTCCATCTGATATGATTGGAAAAAAGACTTATGTGCTGCGTGGGCAACGAAAAAATCCCCGAAAATGGCCTCCAAGATGAGAACTTGTGCAAAATGATTCTTTGAAATCTATACCTCGTCCTGGCATAACTTTAGGTACAAGTCATGCTTGTTGCGAATTACAGTCTCGTCTTCATCCTTTTTTGTTCTTCCATAACCACTGTAGCTTTATAATCATCTTGCAAATGGTATTTGTGACGAGTTCCTAGATTTTGTCTGTCGATACTAATGAAGTTCTTCTGCATTGCTTCAATCCATGCAGAGAGAATCTGCCATTGGTCCTTAATGTTCTTCGGTTTCACTATTACCTCACTTGTGAGCAGCGTAAAAGTACACATTTCCAGAATCTGTGGCTAGCTGGTCGTCTTGTTTGAACTGGCATGGTTGGATTTCTACGAAATTGTTCTAATGGATGATCTTTGGTCCATCGGTTTATCATGACTTTATGGTTGAAATGAATGACTTCGGTATTATCAATGTTGGCTGTTGAGGAAGGAACTCACCAGTTCTTGTAACCGAGTACAAAAGGGATGATAAATCATCTTTGTGAAACGATGCTTCCGGTGCTTGATCATTTTTGTTTTCACACAGATTGACGTGGTTGGTGTGTAATATTCTTCTAATTAAAGGACTGATAGAGCAAAATTCCAACCCTTGAATGTGAAGTATCTGTCTTTTTTGCTGTAGGAAAACAACATATGTCTTGGGGGATAGGGGCCATGTTGTCATAATCTGGGACGCCTTTTGTCCATGAGGAACGAGGCCTGAAGTGACATTTTCAACAGACTCTGCTCTTGTCGTTATGGTGCGAAGGTCTAAAATGTTGTGGTGATAAATCGATATAGGAGCTTATGTAAAAATCATTTAAATAGGTAGCTAAATCTAACATGTTTAACTGTAGATCAAGGATATGAACAAGATTAACAACCAAATAAGCCTAATTTTTTTGATCTGTGGGCTTTTTCCACAAAATAAGCCACGAAAATTTGAGCTTATAAACCACGAAATAAATAGATTAACAACACGAATTCCCCCTGTGCTCTGGTGCCAATCGTAGGATCCCGTAAACACTTCACTACATATAACACAACACGAATCGAACTAGAAAAAAGAAGAAGAGATGATGTTTTAGAGAGAGAGAGAGAGAGAGAGAGAGAGAGAGAGAGAGAGAGAGAGAGTTGGAGAGAGAGAGAGAGAAATTAGAATGTGATATATTAATAAAATGAAAAAAAAATCAACATGTACCTTTCTCAAGTGGGAAAAGGTTTATATATACCACCGGACACTTAAAGTGTCGTGCGGGATATTAACTAGGATCCGGGCTCGGCGTCTTGAATGGGGATTAAACCGGAAACATAGACTATATTAGTTTATTTATCGAGCAGGTTCCCGATACTTTCCTATTACAAAGTTTAACTAATGAGTGACCGAGGATAACATACATAATGGACGTAACTTTCATTGTCGATCTCAATTTTTTGAGGTACAGAAATTTTAACAGGTTATTTATTTGTTCCTTCTAAAAATGCATATTCTAAATGAGAAGGTAAATCCTTAAGCTCGAGTTTAGGTGGTTCTTTGATTGAAGGCTTCGTCATAGTACATCAAACTTGATTATGGTCCGTCATCTTCATTGTAGGGAGTGGTTGGAGAATGGATATCAGTCAACAATTTCTCATTGGTAAAGAATATCTCCATCCTTGTCGTAGTAATAAGTCATCAAATTAGGTAAGTTTTCTTGAGGGGTACGTAGAAAAGTCTCAATCTCTTCCAAGATAAAATCTCCTCCTTCAAAAGGAGTAAACGAGGAGGAAGAAGAAGCGATGATAGAATCCGAAGGAGTGGGATTACCACTTGTCAAACAATCTAAAAATCTGAGCACTTCCTAAGCATACTCCTCACAAGCAACGTCTATTTGCATTGACTTGATTAACATCATTAAATTAGGGAGTATATCTCGAAGTTTGCCTGAATTTAAATGTAATGGCCTATTTCATCGACCGAAGAGTTAAATCTTCACCATATACATCGATTAAAGCTCTTACCGTCCTCAAGAAAGGTCTCCCGAGGATGAGAGGAACCCGAGGATCGACATCGTAATCAACTACAACGAAGTTGGCCGGAAAATAAACTTTCCTACATTCACAAAGATATCTTCGGCAACACCTTTCGGATAAGCGACCGATCGGTCTACAAGTTCGAGTGTCATGCGGGTCGAAGTGAGTTCCGGGAGCGAAAGATGATTCCTACAGAAAGAGGCATTAGATTTTTGCTTAGCGCCAGATCGGCCATGGCTAAGCCACTCTCAGCTTCGGAAAATCACACGGGATGAGAAATTTACCGGGGTCTCCAAGTTTTTCGGGCAACTTTTTTAGGAGCACCGCCGAGCAATTTTCATTTAACGGAGTATTTGCTAATTCGAACAACTTTTCCTTATTACTTAGAAGACTCTTAAACGTAGAAGCAAACTTCGGCATATGAAGAAGAGCATCCGCGAAGCTAATATCGAAGTGTAATCTTTGAAAGATTTGAAGAAATTTCAACATTTGATTATTAGCTTTTTCACGGAGCTTTTGGTCGTTAAGCCTCGAAGGATAAGGTATTGACGGTTTAGGTTTAGGCTTCGGAGCAACTTCGGGCTCCGGAATCGGGTCTTGGACAACCGGAGGTTGGACGTGTGCGGTACTTTCTAAACTTGTATTTTGCACCTTGTCCTTTGTCGCCTCGGTTTCACGTTCCACTTCCTTCGGGAGAGGAGAAGGAGTAGGTGGAATTGAAGGTCCATCGTAAGCAACACCACTTCGGGTGGTAATAGCTTTCACATCACCTCTCGGGTTAGCAACGGTATTACTAGGAAGTGATCCCGAACCCGAGGGATTTTGATTTTGCATATTAGTTAATATGTTCATTATTTGATTGTTTTGATTTTCTATCTTATTGGTTCTTGCATCAATCGTAGATTTGAACTCATTTCGCAATTCCGTCTTCATGTTAGTCATTTGAGTTTGCATTGCTCTCAAAGTAGCTTCATTACTCTTCATGTAGTTCGTTAACTCATTCGAAGGTCCAACTTGAGCTTGATAATTCGGGGCTTGAAAATTCAGGGCTTTGATAATTGTTGTTTCCTTGATTGAAGTTTTACCCTCTTCCTTGATTGTTAGGAGCTTGATAATTTGGGGCTTGAAAATTCCCTTTATTTGGATTTTGATTGTATCGGTTTTGATTATTTTGCACATTCGGTTGATTGAAACCGGATTGGTCCGATCGGTTTAATTATTCGAGTGGGTTAGCTAAGCATATACGGTCACCTTGCGGTTTAGTAGGAATTACCCCCCCGAATTGTAGGTACCCGTAGTAGCATAAGAGGCCTCTTGTGTGTAGCCATCGATCCGAATTTGACTTTACCCGAACACTCGGTAATGGAATGGGGAACCACCACCAAGTCTCGCAATTTGGAATTAACATATTAGTCTCATTCATCTTTCCAATTGTTGAGGCAGCTTCTGGATTCGCGGTAGTAGTAGTTTGTAGATAGAGATATTCTAGTCTCTCGTCACGAGTGCTGAAGTGTCCCAATGGTTGTGTGTGACGCGGTCATGTTTCTCGATCAATTGTAAATTCTTCTCGGTGTCTTTTGCATAAAAGTTCATACCGCTGCAGCATTGTTGGTGTTCCGATGACTTAATGTCAGACCATTATAAAACGTATCAATTTGTGTAACTAAAAGCATGTTATAGTTAGGACACCGATCAATGGATAGTTTATAACGCTCCCATGCCTCGAATAATGATTCGTGCGATTTTTGTTCAAATTTCGTGATCTCGTTCCTTAATTTAGTCAACTTGATGGAGGAAATTATTTCAAGTGATTGTTCTAATTTCATATCGTCGAAAGAGTGGATGGAATTCCTTTGAAGGCGATCATACCATGCGATAGCATGATGCGTCAAGGAATATGGGAAAAGAGATAAACGAAGAGCGTCATTGGAGACCCCATTTTGCTTCATATGTTGAGTAATTTCCAAGAATCTATCAATATGTCTATTGGCATCGTCGCTTGGTAACCCGTGAAATTGGCAAGTATTTTGAAATTGTTGGATCATGTGATGACGAAGTCCAAAATCCATAGCTTCGATTGGAATCGGGGCTATAGGGTCCGCACCGTACATTTTTAGTCGGTTGGCCACAAACTACTCATCGATTTCTGGGAGCTGGCCCATTAGGTCTCACCACCGGAGGTGGGCCATTAATTGGTGGAGGGGGACCCGTAGGAGGCGGTCCCATATTATTATGAGGAATGCTCATAACTTCTTCGAAGTCGAAAAGAGATGACGGTTCACCTAAATTCCTTCGTCGAATAAGACTCTCGGGGTCTCTAAGCGGAGAAAATAGATTAGAAGATGAAGAGTAAGGACGCGAGTGCTATGCTACTAAAACGAGATAAGAAAAATAAGATAGAACGAAAATATTTTTGTAACCGATAATCGAACAAGTGTACGGTAGCTCTCTAGAAAACGCATAAAGAAGCGGAAGAGCGGGTAAGCGCGAAGCGTTTTAAAAACCTTCTCCTTTCGGGTCAAAGTTCGTTGAATCGACCCTCCTTAAACCTCTCTTATAGTTTGTAAATCTAAAGGTGATCCATTTTCACAAGTGACACAATGGTTATTTTTAAGTTTTGTCAATTTTTTTGGTATTTTATAAAATAAATTGAAAACAAAATATTTTTGTATTTTTATGGTTTTATAAAAGAAAATAGAAAATTATAAACGATAACTTCACGGGGAAGGATCTTCAAGACACTAACTTCAAATACTTCGCGAAAATCGTACACCTCTCCCCGGCAGCGGCGCCAAAAATTTGATTCGATGACAAATAGTCTATATATAATTAAATATATATCCTAAATATCTCAAATTAATTATAGTATAGAGAGTATCCCGTTTGATATAAAAATTGCTTGAGGACAAACAATATTTTATCTCCCGGATGTCGTATCCCGACAAGAGTTGAATTTGAAGTCCGCAAAGGTATTTTGTTTGATGCTCGAATATCAAATATTTTGAATTTTGATTCTATTTCTAATAATGAAATGCAAAAAAAAAACAAATAAAGGCAAGCTAACAAATTAAGCAATTAAGGAATTAAACGTAAAAACGATAACGAGAATTAAAAACGCGACTAATTAAGCAAATAACACAAATTTAAATCCTAAAAATGCTAAATGCAAAATTTTAAACTTAAATTTACTAAAATAATTTTTTAAAAAAGAAATTATATTTTTTTGTAACTTTTTTATGTTTTTAAACAATTAAAAACACTTTTAATCTAAAAAATTAATAAAAATTACTAAACTATTTTATAAAAATTTAAGAAAATTCCTAAAAATGCTTAATACTATTCCTAAGGTTTTTAAAGAAAAACGAGACAATAAGCTCTTTCCAATAAGCAGCTATAAATCAAATAAGCTAAAACAGACCAAGACCTAAACCTAATAAGCAATAAAACCTAGAAATAAGCTAAAACCAATAAGCTAAAAAGCATAAAAAAACAAAAAGGCAGATTGCTAAAAAAAACTTAAGATGACTTTAAAAGATTTTGACAAACTTTAAGCTAGATTTAAGATTAATTAGGCTGAAAGAAAATGCTAACAAACCTAAAACAGATTAAGTCTAACACTCAAAGAACACAAATAAGATGAATTTAAGATTATAAGCTTAATAAATAAACTAGAAAAAGGATCATGAAGATGCCAGACCACTGCTAGTATTTTTGGCTTTTTGGACATTTAAGACAGATTTTAAACTTAAAACTAAGACTCAATAAGCACAATTTAAGAATTCAAAGTTAAAACAGATCTAAATCTTGACTCAATAAGCTAAAATAAACTAAACTTGAGCTAATTAAACAACTAATTAAGATCAAAACCTAAAATAAGACAGATTGCATTCATGACATATTTTAACTTTCTATGCTAAACAACCTCTTGCAACTAAACTTTAAAACTCTAAAATGACTTTTGACATACTAAAAACTTAAAACAGACTTACTTTAGAATAAGAATAATTAAAATAAATAAACTAGAAAAGACTAAATGCAAATGGCAGATAACTTGTTTTCGGACTTTTGAGATTAAATGACTACTTATGCAACTTAATTTTAGGACTCACAAACACTTTTGACAAGCTAAAAACTTAAAACAGGCTGAGAACAATCTTTGATAAGCTAAAAGTAACCAAAAACAATCAAAGATAAGCTAAATTTTCACCATTATTGACCTGCTGCATAAACTTCTTTTTTAGAACAGACACTAGATTAGGTTTTCATAACTGTTTTAGATCTTAAACTTCCAAAAGACTATCCCAAAAACAGATTTAAAATGATGAATTTAAGACCACTAAAACCACATTTTAAGCATTCATTCTTAAACATTAAGCAAATAAGAATATTTGAATACTCCTTACTTAACAGTTTTAAACATTTGACAATTTAAACTAGAAAACTTAACAAAACCTAATTTAAGCTTATGAAAACTACTAATTAAACCTATTTTGAACTTGTGAAATTCATCTAAGAGCTGCAAATAGACTACACTTGCTTTTACCAGGTTTTAATGCCTTATCCCAAACACCCCTTTAAACTATTGAACTTTCACTTAAAAGCTAAAACAGACTTATTTAAGCTTTGAATTTTGAAAACAAATTAAGAACTATGAAAATAAAGGGCAAATAAGCATTAACCTTACAGAAATAAGCACTAATTGATAAGCTAATCTAAAAAGCTATTATGACTTAAAATAAAACAGATTTTATTAAAGCTTAACTCTAGCTAATATAAACTACTCCCTTGACACATTTAGCATTCATTAGACAGAATAAGCACAAATAAGCAGTAAAAAGCAAGCAATAAGCAGTGTTATAAGTTAAACAATAAATAAAGCTAAAAATGGACAATAGAGTGTATACCTTGATCCTAGCTCAAACAAGGATATAAAAAATGCTCAAAGGAGCTTATCAACAAGTTGCTTAAGAAATAAGCTATGAATAAGCCCTATAAGTCCTTTCATTTCTGGCCTATCTTCCAAATGGCTTATTCAACAGTTTGAGGTATTTTGAGTGAATGCCTTATTCAGTTTAGCTTTTAGAAATCTAAATTGAATGAAAACTAGCTTATGAGTAATAAAGAGAGCTTATTGAGCTTATTTGCTAGTTTCCAAACACATTTTAGCTAAGATTCATAAAGGTAAAAATAGAATTTAAAATCACAATTAAAATGAAACTGATACTTTTATTAATAATCAAACGTTAACATGCTTTTGAAATAAGAAATTACATTAAGAAGAACAATAAGCTAAACTATACTAATAAGCTACTCAAAAATAATAATAAGATAGATAATCATTTCTATGTGAAGCCCCCTCTATTTATAGCCTGAAGAAGAAAGATCCAAAAGGAGGGGCATCCTTGAAACATCAAATCTTAGCCCTTAATTCCATTTCCATTCATCTGAGCCCTTGGATCTTAAACACGTTTCTCAACCAATCAAAATCTTTAGGATTGCCAGCGTGGCTATGTGATTGTCAAAGGGTGTCAGGGATAAGGCTTCTGGAAGCTCAGGAGGGTGTGTGTAGGGTGAATGATTGTTTACCCTGGTTCTTGTTGTTGTAAAAACGAAAGAGGGAAGGGAAGAAGGAAACACAATAATTTTGACTTTTGATTATAACGTTGGGTTGACTTGGAGCAGGTTATACGTTTAGGCTTTTATTTGGGCTTGATGGTTATTAAGTTGGGCCAGGAATAGGATATTTAGGAATTGGACTTTTAACATGTATAAGGGTTTATAAGTATAGATCTTAATGGGCTGGACCAGCCCAATAAAATGGGTACGGTTTGGCCCATGGAATAAAAATACGCCTTCGGCTTTGATTTCCTACGCTCTTTCCATTCCCGTGCTTGGTTTTGTCAGTTTTGCCTTTGATTTTGTCCTTTTGTTGAATATCCGTTACCTGCAAGACACAATTGACAAAACACATATATACAATGCATTTTTTATGTATTATTGGTCATTATTTGTTTTTTTAGCTTAATAATAAGAAATAAAATATATGTTTTTAAGCACATATCATGCGTTAAGCAAGATAGCATCAACAAGTTTTGCACACTTGAGTAAACAAGTACTGGTAGAGGAACTAAAGGAAAAATCTATAAGTGCAATGGAAGTGTTAGCACTAGTAGAAGAAGAAGGAGATACATGGATGACTACTATTTTTAAGTACCTCACGGACGGAACACTGCTAGCAAAAGCAAAAAAAGCAAAAGCAGTGAGACACAAGTCATGGCGGTTCTCCATAATAAATGGGACACTCTACAAAAAATCTTTCCTTGGACCATGGCTACGGTGCGTAGGACCACTTTAAGCCAACTATGTTCTAAGAGAGATAAATGAGGGATCCTGCAGCATGCACGAAGGCACACGATCCGTCATGGCAAAAGCCTTACGGATTGGTTATTATTGGCCAACCATGCACGAGGACGCAAGGATGCTAATAAGAGCATGCCAAGACTGCCAAGTTTACAAACCTGTCCTAAGGAATCCGCAGCAAAAGCTAAGCCCAATCACATCTATGTGGCCATTCTACAAGTGGGGAATTGACATCACTGGACCTTTTCTGGAGGGGCCTGGGAAAGTCAAATTCTTGATAGTAGCCATTGACTACTTCATGAAGTGGATTGATGTAAAACCAGTTGCAACCATTACTGGCAACCATATCAAAAAATTCGTATGGGACAATATTGTTTACAAATTCGTACTTCCAGGAGAAATCATCTCGGATAATGAAAAGCAGTTCCAGGATAATCCATTTAAGGATTAGTGTGAGAAACTATGCATCCACCAACACTTTGCTTCTGTTAAACATCCGCAAACTAATGGCCTGGTAGAAAGAGCAAATCGTAGTCTTGGAGAAAGGATAAAATCAAAATTGGATGAAAGGAGCAAAAACTGGATGGAAGAACTTCCTCGCACTATAATAAAGACCAGCAACGGAGACACTCCATTCTCATTAACATATGGAACGGAAGTCGTCATCCCAGCAGAAATTGGCATGCCCACACTAAGAACAGTGGAAGTAGACCCAACACAAAACAATAAAGCTTTGGAAATTAACCACGGCCTGTTTGAAGAACGAAGAGAGCAAGCAGCCATACGAGAAGCGAAAAGCAAAAATGGAAAAGTATTATAACTCCAAAGTCCGAAGCACGAGTTTTAAGCCAGGAGATCTCGTGTACTGCAACAACAAGGCAAGCCGAGCCGAAGATACTGGGAAACTAGGCCCCAAGTAGGAAGGACCGTATGAGGTTACGGAAGCACTTGGAAAAGGGGCATACAAGCTAAGGGATCGTGACTGAAATCAGCTTCCGCGGACTTGGAACATCAGCAACCTCAAGAAGTGTTACGTTCACAAAATGTAAGCAATCCACCCATGCGGACTCCGCGGTGGGGGTAATGCATTCCAATCTATTTTATTCATGCATTGTAATGTTTTCTTTTTTGAAACTTTAATAAAAAGTAAAGCTTAGCTACCTTTACAGATTTTACTTTAAAACATTGTTATTTACTATGCAAAGTTATTATATTTGTAATTAAGACGCGCACACAATAAGGCATGACCTAATAAATGTTATTCCGTATAACAAAAGGATGAGTAAACCTAACAATTAACTCAAGTATACGTAAAAGGTATTGCAAACCCAGTATAGGGAGAATAACCCACAAATATTCAAAGTAAGACTATCTTATAATCACGATATTAAAATGATAGCAAGATCATAATTCAAAGTTAAACATTCAAATTGTACAAGTACATTTGACCGCATCCAAAAAGGTCACACATGACCGCGGTATGTAACAGATAAAAACACTTAGAAACATTCTTTACATAAAGAAGGTCGTAACAAAAAGGTCACATGCGACCACGGCTAGACATTCTAACATGTCACTGAATATTCAGCTCCACGTCATCAACGTTAGGTAAAGGGTTAGCATCTGCACCTATACCTCCTTGACCATCCGCATGCACGACCTCATAGTCATCTGTCAAAATAGGATGAATGGATCATACAGAAGCAAAAGTGACGGACAAGGCCTTGGTAGTGTTGGGAGCAGTACCGGAAGTATCTTCTGTACCTTCTAAAGCAACGGAAGATAAAGGCTCAGCTAAAGGAATAAAAATGTCACTGAGGGCCGATCTGTGATTTGCAATGTTCTCCCTGATCTTTTGAACTCGAGCAAGAGAAACGTCCAAGGAAAGTGACAAGTCAGTAGCACAAACGACAGTTTGGTCTGGTGAACGATGAATGGGAACCATTAGCTAATTGACATGAGGCTGCGACTTAGTCAAGCCTAATATTTTAGCAAGAGTATCATCCAGACGAAGAAGGTTCATTATCGTTTTGACGCTAGCATCTTTGTTGGATCTTAACTCCGCGATTGAGGAGAAATTGACACTTTGAAGGCATTGCAAGGCAGAGATACAATTAGTTTCCGCAGATGGGTTATACGCAGCGACATCAGTCAAATTTCTACCCTCCACATCATGGGTAATTCCGACAGATAGTCCATCCTGCATACCTTTCTCGACAGCCTTACCAATCGCAGCTCTAAGAGTGGATAGATATTCAGTAGAGTTCAAATATTTGGCGATGGCAAGTTCCATGCCGTGGGTAAGAAGCCGCCGACGCTCAGAAATGGTAGTCAAGAGATGCGGATAGAATTTATCCTCAATATGAAGGGCCATCTCAATAAAGTCAGTATATAGCTGATCAAACTTGTCATTCACCTCCTTCATCTTATCATCCTGGAATTTCTCAAGTTGATCAATGCAGCTCTCATATGCCGTAACCTTCTCCTGAAGTTCAGCAGAGGAAGTATCTAGCCCACGTACCTACAGAAACACACAGATAAGAAAAAAAATAGGAAAGAAGAAAATAATATAAATATACACAAGTGTAAAGACACATACCTGATCAACAAGGCTATTATTCTAAGACTTAACCGAAGTAACCAAAACATCTAAATCAACAACTTCTTGTTCCCTAACCTTCGCTGATGCAACAAGATCGGCCACTTTGATTTCCAGCTCACTTTTATCCTTCTCCAAGGTGGTGGTACGCTCCTTTAAAACTTGTGCCTCATCCCGAAGAGATCTCTCAACAACCTTAAACTTAGAGGCTTTGGCACGGAGACGGATGGCCTCCGTGACTTCTGCCTCTTTCACTAACTGTGCCTTAAGAATTTTAATTTCCTTCTCCCTGACCTTTAATAGCTCTGTATGCTCATCAACAACGGATTTCAATCTCCTTTTCTCCTTAATATTATACTCAGCACGCATCCTCACCTCAGCGCTTAAAGACTGCTGAACAACCCCCACATTAAATTCAGTAAAAAGTTGATCGTGTTCTATTCCGTAGATGGATGCAAAAAACTTGAGGGGAGAATTCATCAACCATCTCACGGCAGACACTACCATCGTCTAGATAAGACCCGTTAGTCACGTTCCATTAAGGAACGTAAACTTTTTGAAGATTAGAGTCCGGGTCAATAACGGTGCGAATACCACCAATGAGGAAGTCACTACCAGTACTATCAGAAAAGCCACCTGGAAAAGGGTGACTTCCACCCGCTGAAGAAGAATCAGCACCAAACACAGAAGAGTCAACAAGTTTCTCTTTAGCAATAACAGCAGGATCAGCAGTAGGAGTAGTAGTGGTAATACTCATCATTATCGGCATAGAAGTCCTGACAATAGAATCAAATTTAGCTTTCGCAACATTAACACTTGAATGATGAGAGGAGTCTGAGGAAATAACGAACCTTTGCGAGGCTCCAATAGTACGGAGGTCAGCACTAGCTAGAGATTCGGTGTGATCTCCGTCCTCACGCTCCGGCATGGTAGATACAAAAGACGTCACAAATGGCAAAGAAGGCATGGCCTCACCTCTGACCTTGGCATTTTGCACAGCCTCAGCAAGCAAGCACTAAACCATTAACTGAGACTTACCACCAACAGCAGGTCCACCTGGAGCCCCGTGATCATCTTTTAACCTCTTGGTAGGGTGTGAAGGCTCGCCAACATCAATAATCATGGTTTTTTATTTCTTTTGATGCTTTGGTTGAATAGGAGTCACATCTTCAACAACAGTCCCTACAGCTTCACTAGCTAGCTGGATACCAACACCATGCCTACCACTTGCAGAATCACCCTACTTCACTTAGTTACCACTACCACTCTCGTCAAAAAGCTTGTCCACACTTGCATCTAGATCGCTTTCAGCACGA
>BQNB010142607.1:0-15131 GCA_026074375.1 Tanacetum coccineum | reverse complement strand
ATAATTTTTTTTGCAACATCCTCTTAAAAATTCAGGTCCATCCCTGCTTAGAACAAAATAGTAAGTGGATAAGCACATAAGTGTTGGGCCAAAACCCAATCAACTGGATTAATCTCAAACCCGCTGGAAAACCCAATAGAAGTCAAACGGGTCAAAACCCAACCCAACTGTCAAATGACAGTTATTTCACAAAGGTCACAACGATTCACCAGAACCATTGCAACGATTCAAACTGAACCGATACAACCTTTAGATCGCACCTTTTCAGATTCTATAAATAGGAACAATTGTAAAAAACAAATTCGTTTGTATGAATGATTCAGATCAAATAAAACTTTTACTTTTGATATACTTTGATTGCACTTCAAATTCGATCCTGGAAATAAGGTTAAGACCTGTAGAACATTGGCATCAGAGCTTTTGGTTGATTAACCAAGAATCATCATATACCAAGGTTTATGACACGAGTATAATAACGTGAAATATATCCTATAGGAGGTCAAAAACGATGTAGTTTTGAAATCGGGCCGAACTTGGGCCCGAACTTGGGCCAAAGTAAAAAAAAACTTCCGCCGGCCCATAAATAAGAAAAAATTGAAATGTTACAAAACGGACCCTGAACTTTTAACTATTTACGACACATTTATGGCACGAGTATAATAACGTGAAATATACAAGTAAGAAATATAAAAAAACCGCCGAATACAAGTCAGCCCCGTTTCAACGCGCGGGCACATTCCTACTTAATATTCGATCAAAATCAATTCGAAAAAAAATTAAGCCCCGCCTTGGGCCGGCCCATTTAGTTTTTTCCCTCTTTTTTACTTAGTCAACATTTATGGCGCGGGTATAATAGCGTGGAACATACAAGTATGCAATATATAAAAAAACCCGAATACAAGTCAGCCCCGTTGCAACGCTCGGGCACATTCCCAATAAATATTCGTTCAACATCGATTCGAAAAAAATTATGCCCCGCCGCAACGCGCAAGCTATTTTGCTTCTATATACTCATTTTAAGACGTAAACGAAGTCGTAAAAACGACAGAGAAAAATTTAGCCCAACACAAAATATTAGCCCAACAAACATAAAGACAAATAAAAAATAAATTTACAAAACAAACCCACACTATACAACAACTTACGAAATTACCTTGACATACGTACGATTTAAAAAAAATGTTGAACTTTAATATATATTTAAAAAAAACTTTCAAAACACTCCTAAACTATATAATAACTTTAAAATAAACCACATGGGTTAAAGATGTGCAAATTTCATAAAGTTTGAATTATATAAATAACTCAATACTTTTTACTATTTACGACTATTTTATATAACAAACTTTCTTCGATAAATATCTAACTGATTTCCGGCAACTTCTTTGATAAAACGCTTTTGAGATACGTACGAGTTTGTAAAAAATTTCGACGATTAATATACATTTATAAAATATATTCAAAGCACACCCTTAACCTAAAGTAGATGTTAAGATCGCATTTATCATCGTCAACTCAGTGTTAGATCAGATTCTTTCTTATATCATATTATTCTCTCTACAATTAACTTCACCACAACTTAGTATAATGAGACAATTAAATTCACCATCAACTTTTGTTTTTATCCAGCTACATTTTTTTTTTTGATTACATAAATTACAAAATTCATTAATAATTAAAAAACAGTACTATTAATAATGCAATTAAAATAAAAAATTTAAAATTTATAAAATTATAAATGGAATTAAAATTCAATAAAAAAACATTCATATATATTAGGGTGAAGGTTGAACGTATGTAACTTATATTTTTAAAGATACCGATCTACGTAGCCTACTTTTTTTTTTATCGATCTACGTAATATACTTTTAAATACTTACCAATCAACGTAATATTGACCGAAATATGTCTTGTTTGACGTATTACTACTTAGAAAAGTTAAGTACTGGTCCATGTCGTTTGGTTGACTTTCACCGTTAGTCCCTTGACATTTTTTCACTTAGAAAAGTTACCGTAATGGTCTATTGACTTTTGCGTTGACTTCCATCGTTAGTCTCTTGACTTTTCCACCCAATATTTTTGATAACCTTTTTTTCCTTCCAAAACCTCATTATTTCCCCTTCCATTTTTATACACGATTTTATACACACATTTTATACACGTTTTTATACACACATATTTATACATGTCTTTCTACACACATTTTTATACACGTTTTTATACACACATTTTTTTACATGTTTTTATACACACATTTTTATACACACATTTTTATACACGTTTTTAAACACACATTTTATACACACTTTAATACTCACATTTTTATACACGTTTGCTATTCCACGGTTTTTTACACTACCGTTATTTTATACACGTTTGGATTAAAGTTTTTTTTTATACACCGTTTTGTATGCACACGTTTTTATAGACACACGTTTTTATACACATTTTTATACAAATATTTTTATACATATTTGTAAACACAGGTTTTTATAGATACATTTTTGTACACACATTTTTATGCACGTTTTTATACACATTTTTATACACACTTTAATACTCACATTTTTTATACTGGTTTTATTCACGTGTTTATCACATTTTTATACACGTTTGTATACACATGTTTTTATACATATTTTTATACACACATTTTTACTCATTCTATATATCTCCTATTCTCCTGTAACCAAATTTTTACTCATTTTATACACACATTTCGTAAAAAAGAATATGTATAAAAACGTGTGCATAAAAACATGTATAAAAATGTGTGTATAAAAACTGTTATGTATAAAAAACGGGTATATATGTGAGTATTAAAGTGTATATCAATTGTATGTATTAAAAAAAGTGTTTTATAACAATGTAGTTGTTATAAAACAATGTGTATATAAAATTCTGTGTGTGTTATCAAAGTGTATAAATGGTGTGTTATAAAACCGTCTATAGTAATGGTGATATAAAAATTGTGTATAAAAACGTTTTAAAATGTCGTGTTATAAAAATATGTATAAGAAACCTGTGTCTATAAAAAGTTCGTGTGTATACAAATCATGTGTAGATAAGTGTGTTTAAATCGTGATTATAAAATCGTGTTTAATTACATATATAAAGCGTGTATAAAAATGTCGGAATTAAAATGTGTATAAAAAATTTGTGTTGAAAATCTGGGCATAAATATAGTGTTTATAAAAAATGTGTGATAAAAATAAGTATTAAAAATAATATATTTAAAACGTCGTGTATCTAAAAATGTGTGTAGAAAAACGTGTTATATATAATGTGTAAAAAAACGTGTATAAATATTGTCTCGATTATAAAATCGTGTTTAAAATTGTGTGTATAAAATCGGTAGGGAAAATAATGAGTTTTGTAAGGAAAAAAGTTATCAAAATATTCGGTGAAAAAGTTCAAGAGGGGAACTAACGGTGAAAGTCAAATTTGCAAAAAAGTATTGATACCTTTCACTGTACATGTTCTAAGTGTAATAAAAAATTGTCCATGGGACCAACGGGGAAAGTCATAGCCAAACGACATGGTCCTCCTGGTCTGTTTATTTGTTAAGTTTGTTACAGGTCATACAAGTCTTTTGATTTCGTTTTTTAGGTCAATATTACGTAGTATTGAAAAGTATATTACCGTTTAAAAGGGGGAATTTCGGCAATAAAAAAATACGTGGTAGATCGATATATTTGAAAAATGGTTAGTTACCCAGGGGGCCCCTATATTTAATATATTTTTAAGGCGTTACGTCTAGTTATGGGTTGAACTGTTTTTGCCCAACGTTTATTTTCATCCTAGCTCTTTCTTTTCTTTTCTTTTTTTTGTCTGGGCTACGGGGTTTGTGTTCATGTGGAGAATTGTCACCGAGGTTTATGCTGATGTTCATTTGTTGTATGTTTTAGGTCTTTTGCATACTTTTTCCTTTTGGCTTAGCCATGGTTTGTTTAATGATGATTCCACTAGAAGCTCATGGTTTGCATACGTACTCGAAACCAAAAAAACAATCAGCTCATGGTGAGTTCTTTATGATCACGACTATTGCCTCGGTATCCATGGTTGTGCTTGCATCTTGTGTTTTGGTTTTCACAAGCTTCTACTTGCAACGTTGGACGAAGAATATATTCATTACAACATCATGAAAAGTATTGGTTGCTTCTCCGCAATGCTTGAATTTTTCTCATTATGGGCTTTCGCATTCCTACCTCAGGGGGACCTCAACTGGATTCTGTTATCGGTCATATGTGTACTCTCTGGCCGGGATGTTGGTTCATATTGACTTTCTTTGGAAAGATGTGTGCACTTGAATGAGTATCCTTTCCATTGGACTTTCTTCCTTATTATTCTTGCACCTCTCTCGACGATTGTGTCGCCATTCTTACCCTCTTGGGCCCGGTTTATACGCTGCGCTTTCTATTAAAGCCTACATGAGGCTCATCAAGCGAAGTAAATATGAAGTATAACTAGGAACACATCAAGTGACCCTTACAAGATCATACATCATACTTGGTGATTGGGTTTTAGGAATTGCATAGTTGCATAGTTGTCTTCTAATTATGAAACATATTTACTGAATTCTCTCTTCTTCTTTTTTTTGAATATTATACATTGTAAAGAAAACTTATGTCTCATAGTATAGTATAAGAAGTTTGCCATATCCTCCTACTTTAAATTCTTATTTAGTTAGTAGTTACCTTCTTTTAAACCATCAATTCTGCCAACATGTCAAGATCCTATTATTAGGAATATTATTAGTTACCTTCTTTTAAACCATCAATTCTGCCCACATGTCAAGATCCTATTATTAGGAATATTAGGTAGGAAATATCATTTCTCTAACTTGTAAGTTCCAATTTGATATGTTAAGTTTTTTATGCAAATATTTGACAGACTGTATTTATGTCATAACTTAAACCAACAGCAAATTGCAACCTAATCTCTGTCAGGCATATATTTTGACACAATAAGATTATTTGATACCTTACAAAATTTATTTGTATTTTTCAAAAATTTATGAATATAACCAAACTTTGTTAAGTCATAGCTTTAATTAATGCACCTGATACATTGAGGTCTTTACATCAATACCGACAATAAAACTCAAACCAACGAGGGGTGATACACTGATACGGTGATACAGGACACATTCATGAACAGTTTTACTTTGTACAAAGCAAAAAAAAGCTCTAAGGATCCAGTTTCGGACCAGAAAATTCAATCAAATTAAATGCTACAAGTTAACCTTATCCTCTACATTACTGTGCACTACAAATATTACACCCAAAACCATTTCTTAAGAAAAGAAGCAAAGAAGAATAAAAAGTGCATGTACAAAGTTTATATATACCAACCAACGCCGCCATAACTAATCCAAAACTGTCATACGTTTTAGAAATACCTCGAACAGGTGTCTTTTAACTTCACCATTTGGCACCTCTTCCTTTCACAGCCAACTTGATGATCGATGATGCTGGTAGGTGCAAGAAACAATGAAAAGACACCCACCGAGAGTTATCTAGATGTTTTATAAGGTGGTAAACAGTGTAATCGAAGATTAATAAAAATACAAAGGTTTTTATAAACGTAAACAATAGAGAAACAACTGTAAAGCGTCTATGAGTTCGGTCTCCACATTTCACTTTGTTTTTCCTGATTTCCCAGATGCTGATCAGAATCAAGTTTGGCGTCATCCTCTTGTTTGTTTCTCGGCGAAGTCTCTAATCATCTCCTTCAAATGCTGTGTACGAAGAAAATAGTTGTAATTAGCTTAGGATATGGAGTTTCATCTTAGAGAATAGATTCATTATAGTACATCAAAGTCCCACTAAAGGATTGTTTTTGGCAAAGCTCGTTTTATAACTTGAAAATGGCTCATTCGACCATCGAAGTCGATATGCGAGTCTAGTGTTTAAAATAGAGTAGCAAATTTAACACTGGCATATTATGAAAATTTGAGATGTGGTTAGATGGAAACCTGCAGTTCGTGATGAAGCACAACAAATATCTTCTTCAGTCGTCTATTTTTCTGCATGATTAAACAAATACACAATTAAGACTAGAAAGAACAGAAATTTTAAAAAGTTAACAAGAAATTATGTAACCAAGCAGGGACTCAAACAAACAGTTTTCCAACCTTAAATGTATACCGGTGGCGAAAAACAGGCGGTTTGAATAAACGTACTTTGACCCATAAAAAAGGGGTTGAAATTGCCATTTCTACTAAAATGCAGTATGTAATGCTCTCTAAGGAAGAACACAAAAGCAGTTGAGCAAAGAAAGCTAATTTCCAATGGACAAAATTTGGAAAACGCAATGCTCTAATAATAAACACACACAAACACTTTTTTCCCAAATATCCAAAACCAGCAGTCAAAGGTCAAAACTGCTATTTAAAATCACCTGACCCCAATTCCACTTAAAGCGTTATATGGTCTGCGTATTTAATACTAGTAGTGGGCTGAGGCAACTTTTTGGACACATTTTATCAATATGCACGTGAATGTAGGATACTGGACGTACCGTTCCACACTCGCGATAGGATTCCATTAACTGCTCCAATACTTTATTATATTTATCGTTATCTCTTCCTTTAGCAAGATCGAGCTCCCTTCCAATGATTTGAAACTCGTTCCTGGATATTTAAAAAAAAGTATTCGATTATAATATAATGGCTCGGTTATTATTAGAAGAAAGAATATGAAACTTCTCAACACCTGTAAGACTCTAAAATCTTGTTCAACGCTTTGTAGCAGTCATATTTCTCATTATACTCCTGTACATACTCGTTATACCTAAATACACAAGGAAACCATAATACAAGCTAATCAGCAAATGGCACAATATTGGATATTCTATAATGCAAACTTCTTGTTAATGAGACTGTTCTTTAAATGTTTTTTAAAAATAAGTCTCCAATGGGTCAGCTCCTTAATACAAATTAGATCTTAATATAGGGTAGTGGTAGGTAGAGCGATGGTAGTCAGGTGTAACTGTAAACTTATTACTCCGTATAAGAAAATCAGAAGATATAAAAATTTATTTTGGAGGGGTTGGCCTATTGGATCTCTTATTGGGTTGCTGGATCCAAATTATAGACCCATTGGAGCATATACATGGCGAATGTTGGATCTGGATCAAGAGCCGACCCATTTGGCAGCCCAATGAGTGTAAAAAGTGTAAGAAACAATGCTCTACTTACTGTGAAAGATCCTTTATCGGTCCCTTCATCTCCGGCTCATCCTTCTCATATTTAGTATATGAAGTGATACTGTCATCCGAAAAAGACCCCATCTCCCTCCTCTTTTGTCCGCTATCCCTACTATCAACCAGCCAAGGATCCTTCTTTTTAGCTCCTGCATCTTTAGACTTATGTCTTTTCTTATCTTTTGTGGTAAGAGGTACGACTTGTTTCTCATGCTTATGTGGCACATCCATAGACGCTTTTCTTTGATTGTCTGTGTACCCTTCTGAACCAGTTGAATGTCTTCCTTTGCTGTTAATCTCTGGAACTTTATTATGCTGTGATCCACCCTTCGCATGATCTCGCCTTGGAACAGGCTTGCCATTAAACCGTGTGACATCGTCAACATGATCATCTGGAACAATCTTTTTGGGCAGGTTTTGGGGAATGGAGGACCCACCAATGCCAGCAGGCTTTCCTTTACTTTCATCGAGATTCCAGTATTCTGAGCTTGACATGTTCTCTGATTGCTTAAAGGAATTATTCTTCTCAAAACGTTTCTTAGCTCCAGTGGCTTCTTCATGTGCAATCTCGCGAAGTTCACCCATTTCTAAGTCTGAAAGCTCTCTCCGAAGTGTGGACCCACGTCCATTTATGACAGGAGATTTTTTGTAGTTGTCAATGGATGTATCCTTGGATTTCCTAATCGAAGAACCATGTTTCTTTTGATGAGAGCCTGAACGCCTGCTTCCATCATCACCTAACTTAGAATTTTTAGGTGGTCTTTTATCATTGTAATGAGTATCTTCATCTCGTATTTCTTTATTAGCTTTATTATCCTTTTGTGTAGGAAATACATCGTTTAACTGAGAGCCCATTTCAGAATACCTAAAAGTGTTTTCCATGTCAGCAGGAGCTTTTGCATGTGCATTAAGATCAATTGATCTTGGGACTGATCTCGGGGAATCAAAAGTATGGATACCGGAAAATTCAGGGTTGTCAGCTTTTCCATAGTAATAATCAGACACATCCCCACCGGGCCTACCTATCAACTGATTGGTAGTGCCCTTGTGCAGGCCTTCACCGGCCCAGTTAGGAGACCTAGAAATTGATGGTTGAGGCCAATTCCCTGATTTTAATCTTTTTGCATGTTCGTTTTCTTCAAAATGATTCTCATCGGATCCCCTTTTGGACACATTCTTGTCATTGTGTACATCTTTAGAATAAAATTCACTTTCTGTATGCTCGAGATGATTAGTGAAGAGACTTGTGGACTCGTCTGCATAATCATCTCCATCTTTATCTGGAAATGAGGGCATTTCAGCCTCCTGGTCATCTTCAAACAATTCTTTTTCCAGTTCAAGGTAACCAGAGCCATCTTTTTCATCAACCATATTATGTGCAAATCCAACTTCAGTATCCACGTGCAGTGATTTCTGTTCAGATTCTTTATCATCATCACTCATAATATCTACTTCTTCATCAGACCCTTGCTTGCTGTCACTTTCACTATCACTTTCACTATCACTGCCGCTGTCACTTTCACTATCACTACTTCTACTCTCAGAGCTGACATTTGCCACTTGACTATTGTCGGGGACTCTTTTATCGCTTGATATATCTGGGGAATGATGTTCAATATCAATGTTTTCAGAAGTATTTAACTCCTCATAAGGCTCAAAGTTTAGGTCAGTTGGTTCTTCAAATTGTTTCAGGTCATCGGATTTCGATGGAAAGGTAGATACGGTAGCAGTTGATTCTCTGCGATGATTATTGTTCTCCGGAAAACTGAAAAAAGGCAACAACCAAAATTAATTCTATTTCAGCGTATTGAACAAATAATTAACTTGATATTGATACTTGACAACCGAAAGAATAGTCACAAGGAAGCTGATATTATGAAGTTACCTTCCATTTTCAGGTAAAGCTTTCTTGAAACTTTCTAACTCGACATCAGGTTTCAGAATATATTTTCCTGGAGCTTGTGAGACAGCAATCTGAATGAGATAACGATGTCAATCAACAGGCCCTCAAGAACACAGTATTTAATTATAATCCTAACCACTTACTTTTTTCAAAATGGGCTCAATTTGCTTCATGGATCTAGGAATGGTTTCTCCAACAGCTATCTCCAGAGCCTAAAATATAGAATAAGATGTTTAAGGGAAATAGATGAAATAAAGCAACCAAAGTAAGTGCAAAGATTCAAATTAACATCGGATGGATTTATATGTCAATTCAAGCATGACGTGTCTTTAGGTACTACATCTTACATAACAGGACAACAGGATAAATTGCCAACAAAGATAACATAAAATACCAAATTTGTCAATGTGGGGGTATCCAATACATTCTCACTCCTAAAAAGGTAACGTAAGTTCGTTTTTGTCTAAAAACAAAGTATAACAAAAAAAGGAAATTTACATCACAACTGAACAGGCGTTTAAATTTTTTTTGGGTCCTCAAATCTGTCAAAAACTAAAATTTCACTCATTTATTGGTCAAAATTTTATCATCCTCTCATTTATCGGTAAAAAGTTAAACATTCACTCCCTTTTTAGTCATGATTAAAACTTAAGTTACCTTTAGATGAGCAAGAAAGTACTGGATACCCACACTGGCAGAATTGGTACTTTATGTTAACTTTTATGGCAATTTATACCACACAAATGAAACACTGGAACGGGTGTTATGCTTACCTTGATGTTCATTCCTTGTGGCTTCTCCATGAGAAGAGAAATTAGCAAAGTCTCTAGATCAGTATCTTTGTTTCCAAATCTTTCATTGCTCCCTTGTTTATTCTGTACAGTAGTGGTGCTAGCATTCTCTTTATTAAAATGAGTCAAAGAAGTATTTCTCTCTGTGCATGTACTTTGTGGTTGTTATTTCTATATGGGGATAATGCAACACCGGATTGCTCAGGTGTAAATAGTAGTGGCGAAGCCGAAGCCCTGACTTTGGACAATCCAGTTTTTCCAACAGGTTTGGGAGGTGCTGTAATAAATAAATTAGTAGTGACGAAGAGTAAAATAAACAAATACTTATATTCTGCAGAAATAGAATATCACCACTAAACTACCTGAAGAAGGTTCCGTTTTCATCTTCTTGAAAGGGGGCTCTTTCTTTTTACTGAATGAACCTTTCCGTGAACCATTTGCTGAAACCAAAAATAAATAAGAAAACCTGATATGAAGTAATATTATGTAAAATGCACACTTTTTTTTAACAAAGCATGAATGTTTAGACCTTCAAGAAAGAATGGGTGTGAACATAGACCGACATAACATGCAATATATCCTAGTGATGGTTTTGTGTGAGAAATTTGAGCAACAAAGTATTGGCGCTTGCGAGATCAGACCAGTCAATGAACTAAAAAAGTGGGCCTACTGCTTGGTCAAAGTGCAAAATTTCTACTAATACTAAGATATTACTTCTCAAGGCCTGGGGCAAGACTAAGTTGTACATCCAATGCATTTTATAACTCCTTGAATACAACATGATAATTTCTTCACAATAATGCTTCCATTATATAAGATTCAATCAGCAAAACAGGTTCTTTACTACTTGTTAAATATTGGTGAAACAAATATGGCACGAGTCAAAAATGAGATCTTCAATACAGCAGACACACACGCAGCAACTGTTAAATGGCAAACTGATAGAATATGAATGGCAGGAGGGTGCCCTAAAAATTACAATAAGCACATTCACATAGTGCCCTTCTTGTGGATAAAGCTCTTGCAAATAGAGTTTTAGGAGAAATATGATCTACTCTCACATTGACGACGTTCAAGATTGGTTTGAAATAAAAAAAAAATTTGAGCCAACAATTCTAGATTCTTGAATGAAGCGTTTAGTTTCCAAAGCCTATATTAGATGACACACCAACCCATTTAATGCATCAGTGTTTCAGGCACGTACTGCAGGATTATTTTTTAGCATTAAGTTCAAAGCACATTTGCTAAAACATGATAAAATAAGTGACAAACAAGGATAGTGATGCCTCAATAACATATGATACCTTCAGCTGCAGCGAAAGCCTTTATTTGATTCTTCATAGATGGGTTTCCAGGATCTAAACTTTGTGTTCTGTCAAAAAGAAATACATATGGTATACAAGTCATAATCACTAAAAATCCAGAGAATAAAAAAGGGCTTTATCTAAAGACATAAAATTAAAGTACGCCTGTAACTGAGCTAACTGTCTTACCCTTACCCTTTCACAGATACACAAAAAAACACCAACTTTTCTTCCAAGCTTCATAATCACCTACTCCACAGTCCACGATTCTACTAAAATAGGTGCTAAAGTATTACAGGCGGTAAGTTTTCTTGTATGCTTTGGTTAAGCTTTTTTACGGTTCTAGCTTGTAGCAAGATTTAAAAAGTGAGCATGCTTATGAAGGTACATAATACTAGCTTGCCAAGGTGACTTCTCTAATGTGCTCATAAGAAGTGCCCTGAAAGTACGTTGATGTGATTAAGGTATAACTACAGTCTACATGGTAACTTATACTAGAATATGGCAAGTGAAACTGTGTTTTTCCCACAAGACTATTCAGCACCTGGCATTGTTTAGCTTCTTATGAGTAGGTTCACCAAACGCATTTAAAATTACATAGTGTCGTTTGCATTTTTTCGAAATGATAGCTTGTTTCTTAATAATAATAATTAAGATGTAAATTCAAAGCAAGAACTCTGAATAATACATTGACACATTGTAACCTTTGAGCGTATGGGTTTTGCCTGACTTATAAAGGTTGCAAAGTCTAATGATTATGCTAAGTAGGTTAAAGATGCAAATAATCGTAACTAGAGTGGGGTGTTACCGGAGAAAGGTGATTGTACGAAGACTTAACTTTTGTATTCAGTGAGTCGGCAGTATGTGCTTAGCTCGATACCCTTATATTGGTGTTTAAGATGTGAATCTTTCACGTGTATAAGCAACTATAGCACACCAACAATTACATAAGCTAGAAGCATGTAAACATATGTGTGATGCAAGTATTTTGTATGTGCTAGTAAAAAAGTAGCATATCAACACAAATAGAACAAACTGCTTCATAGATTTCTACTAGGAACGTAAGTAAACCCAAAATTAATATTACTCATATAAAACATAAAACATACTTCCGTGATTTATGTTTGATGTCGGCTTCCAGTGTGCTCCTTTTAACCTTGTTTGAATATATATCATCTAATTCACGATATACATTCAACCTTCGCCAAACATTTCCATGCTCAACTAGCAATCCATTTCCGTCATCACCACTTCTTTGTTCTTCGTATATGTCACATAAATCTCCTTTTTGTTCTTCATCCCATGTGAATCCGAACACCTGGCCCCCTACATCAATAACCTAGCCAATAGCAAAAAAACAAAACCCTTAAAACTTGAATCGAAATGCCATATACTAACGAAATCACGAAAGCTAAACTTTGTAACTGTAACCTACTAGACATACAAAACGATATACTTCAATTATATTATCGGAACTTCACTTATATCAAGTTACAACAACAATACCCGATCCCCTTGGTGTGCGGGATACTGGGGGTGGTATGATGTAGGCAATCATACCCCTGCCACCGTGCTTTATATCCTCTCCTACTATGTGCAAAAATTCTTATCACAATTTCAATTATATTAAGTTACAACAACAATACCCAATACCACTAGTGCGCGGAGTACAGGGGGAGGTTTGATGTAGACAGTCATACCCGTAGTCATACCCCCGACTCGGTAGGTAGTCTGACTTGACTGTCAACTTATAAATTATTATGACTATAAACCTAAACAACCACCTTTCATTCACCATAATTCACTAAATAAGGAATCTCTATAGTCAAGCTAAACTATCACCGATGGCAACAATTCACTAATCTAGGCACACAAAATTATATGGCCAAGGACGGACCTTAGTGGAGACCGGGGAGGGCCCAAAACTTTGAGTTTTTACTTTTATTTGCTTAAAGGTTATACAACTTTGGCTCGCCCAAATTAACTGATATAGCACTCGGCCCTCCCAATAATTTCACCCCATGTTCGTCTTTGTAGATGGTTTATTGAAGCTTTATATGTGGGCTTACGAGCTTATTTGATTTCAGCTTATATTTCATAAGCCCCAGTTTACCGGCTTATTTTGTGACTCACGAGTTTATATAAGTTTATCATATCGTAATAAACTTATATAAGCCCACAAGTCTCAAAATAAGCCGGAAAATTGGGGCTTATGAATATATATGGTTTCAAAAACAAAGAATAACTAATCATACAAGGAAGGTATAATCAGTCGTAACCCTATCCCTGCCCAAGTCGTGTACAAAAACTAGGGTATAAACTTAAAATCCTTGATCCCGAAACAACGATTATCAAAATCACTAGACATATAGCTCTAAACTAAACTATAACTAACGGCAACTAATCACGAACTAATAAAACAATTAAACACAATCAACAAATTAATCAAACCAAACCTACATTTTCTTTGGTATTTTTATTATTGGAACCAAATTTAATCTTCGCAGAACCGCCTTCCGACTCAATCCGCTTAAGCTCATCGACAAGCTCAGGCGATAACTTAAAAATCATACCAAAATTCAACTCACTGTTACGAACTAAACTAAACGTTTCATCAACCGTCACACCACTACTACTACTACCGAAACCGATTGATGAAGAAGGTGTGTTGTTCCTACGGTTACCGGAACACCACCACCGCCACCACCGCCACCACCGCGGCCACCACCGGTTGGGCGTTGAGGAGGGAAGGGGTGGGCAGGGCGTTTGACCGAACCAGCGCCGCGACCACGGCCGCCGGACTTGCCGGAACCGCCGTACATTGACGGAGTTAAGTTAATTAACGGCGGTTAAGCTAATTGACGGCGAATTGATATCGATTTGGTTGTTACGGTTGTTAATTGTGATTGTTGTATGTAAAACCTGGATACCGTCACAAGGAAAATATGTGAGATGGAATTTGGGAATTCATTTTTTTATTTTTACTATTGATTTGGAATTATGAAATCTAAATATGTAGAAGTGTAGATAGTCTAGAGGCTATTTATTGACAAATCTATGAAAGTTTACTTTTTACAAAAATTATTTTTTTTTTGAACGGCAACATTTTATAAACTAGCAAGGAGCTAGAAAAGAAATTACAAAGATATTAAATGCGGGTTTTTAAGCCAATCATCCCTAGAGAACTTTCTACTACACCTACTATTACACCAAAGAAAGGAGGAAGAGACAATATTCTCAAAAAGGATCGATCTAGACGGCTTATTAACATCAAAAGTAGAACGATTCCGAAATCCCCAAATAAACCACCAAGCAACGTAGAAGACTCCTTCCAAAAAACCTTTAAATGAACCCGGAAGACGAATAGAAGAGAACCACTCGTCCCATTCTGAGAACGAACGCCAAAGCTGGAAATCGATCTCCCACCAACGGCAAACACGATGCAAAACCTCCTGAGATAGAGAACATCGAAATAACAAATGATGGACATCCTCTTCATCCGAAAAACAAACCGGGCAAGAAGTGGACTCCAAAATAGTTTTTTGGTTAAAAAACTATTTTAATATAAGAGAAACGCTATATTCACACAAATTTTACAAACGAATCTCCACAAAATAACTTATTCATGTTTTAATTAGTTTAATCAAAGAGAAAAGAGATAAATTAGAGCATAAAACACCAATAAAAAAATAAACAAGTCATTTTGTAAATATATTTTTTTTCGTAAAATTTGTGTAAACATAGTGTTTCTCTTAATATAAACTGTTTTAAAGTTGAAGTTTTAAAGATATGATTAAAGGAGACAAGTTTTCAGAGAAGAAATGTATGTAAAATGTGTTTTTTTCTTCAAAATTAAAGAGCTTTTAGACTATATCGAAGATCGCCTAAGAGATGGGCTAGATTGGTATTTTATTTATGTTATGTTTG
>BQNB010142605.1:0-17113 GCA_026074375.1 Tanacetum coccineum | reverse complement strand
AGAAAATAGAGCCAAAATGACAAAACTGAGCATGGAATGGAAAAGACTGTGAAAAATCAAGGCCAAAGACCAAAAAAGTCAAAGTCAAAGTCAATCCAGAAGAATCAACAGTCAAACCGGAGCCGGAACTGAAGAATACTAATTGGATGCAATCTCAACCCATCTGATGGGCCGGGAAAGCCCAATAGTATAATTATGAAGACCAAATGGGCCCTCAATCAATTACAGCAGCCCATTTGTGTGCATTTGACAAAGACTGTGAAGACTTTGAAGGCCCAATCCTAGCCCAGTTACAGCCAATCTCAGCCATTGTACACACAAAACCCACCTGAACCTTATTGGGCCTTAAAAAGCCCAATAACATAAGCCTAAACCTTATTGGGCCCAGACACACTCAATTGGGCCCAATACAAGCCCAAAAGCCCAACACAAAACCCAAGCCCAACAAAAGCCCACAATTCTTTTTATAAAACTTTAGGGGCTAAAATTGCCAATTTTGAAAGTTGTTTTATAAAGAAAAATGAAAAAATACAAACACAAGGGCTGGTTTTGCAATTTACCAAAACCCTTTTAGTTATAAAACGCAGGGACCATTTTTGCAATTTATCAAAACCTTTTTATCTCTTTTAGTTATAAAAACGACAAGGACCAATTCTGTCACTTTCTAAACTTGTTTATAACTGAAAAAGCTTAAAATAGAAATGAAAAGAGAATGAAAGTATGGGGGGCACTCTTGCCTCTTCCCCATACTTTCCTTTTAAACCTGCAACCACCCCTGTACCCTCAACCCGTTTACCGCCAAAACCCAAACCCCCTCCCCCATGGTTTACAAGGCCAAACCACCTCCCTAGTACATCTCCCAGCTCACCCCTCACCACTTCCCACCTCCCCATTACCCCTATACCCTTCCCTGTTGACAATCACACAACCCGAAGTCCCCATGAATAATTGAATGGTGAGATGATGTAACAAGAATGATGGAAGGCTAGGATTGCTTGTGAGGCTTCCTACTCTCACAACCAGCTCATCCCAAGACCAAGAGAAGAGTTTGGACTTCTATAAAAGAAAAGAAGACCAAGCCGAGAAAGACACACTTTTTTTACTATGTTTTTAGTTTAATTCTAATTCCAAGTCTTTCTTTTAAGCATTTAAGTGTATTCAGTTTATTTTTAAGTTTATGTTGTAATATTTCCAGCCTTAATACAAGTTAAGAGTTTTTTTTTGTGATATAGCCATTGTCAAGAATTTAAAATCTTATTTAAACCCTTTTAATCTGTTTAGACTTATATAAAAACGTGTAAAAGTTGTTAAACTCAGCTTATGAACTTGTTTCACCCTTTTATTTCTTTTAAAAAGCTAAAAAGAAGCAAAATTTATACTTAAGGGGGTGTTTGGTTTAACCTTTAAAATGGGTCATATGGGATTTGTAATGGGTTGTAACCACTCAGCCAACTTTGGCTGAGTGTGTGGGGTTCATTAGATCATTTAAACTATAATTTTTAGTGTAAAAATAAGTTTTTAAGGTTTCTTTTATATTCTGTCAAATTTTCAATAAGCCAAAGTGAGCTAAACCATTCCAGCTGCTTATGCAGCTTAAGCACACTGTTGTTGTGCTTGTTGTTATTGTTTCTAGCTCTTTTCAAAAGCCATTTGTCCTGTCATTGTAATGTACCAAATATAGCCAAGTCAAATTACATAAGTCATTTCTTTGAAAACAGTCAACTTTAAGCCCCATATTCAGCAGTTTCAAAAAGCCCTTAAGCTCTCATACTTTGAAAATAAGCTCATTTGCCACCAATGTTTACCTGTTTGGATTTTGTTTTGGCTAAAAAGCTCATAAGAGCTTATTGAGTTAAGCTGAATAAGCCTTTAAGCTCACTGTTTGAGCTCCCCTGGTGCTAGACTCCAAATTCAGCCCCCTTTTCTAGCTTATTGCATAACTAAGCCCTAGGTTCTTAGTGTTTTTCCTTATAGCTTATAGGTTTATCTAGTAGGTTTAGCAGCTTATTTAATTTAGATTGCTTATTAGATTAGCTTAAATTAGGCTTAAAGTAGGCCTTTTTCTGTTTTTTATAAACTGTCATTATTAGCTTAATAATAGATCAGCTTATTATAGGGCTTATTAGGAAGCCATAGTTTAATTTTAGGACTCCCCTCTCCCTATTAACTGTTTCCCATTAGTTATAGCTTATTTTGTTAGCTTAAATCCCCATAAGAAAGAAAATAAGCCAATAAGCTTATTGAGCTTCTGCAGCCATCAAAAGCTTAAATTTCTAGCTTATTTAGTGAGTAAAAAGCATAAGTGCTTTTACAAAAGTTACTCCCCATAAGGCCCTAATCTACAAGTTTCTTTTTTGACGTTTTGTCAAATAAGGCACTTTGGACCTTTTTTGTTAAACGGGGACTCAACTCAGGACTGTTTTTTGAAATTTTGTTTTCATTAGTTTAACAGATAATCCCCCTTTGTTAGCTTTGTTTTTCCCATTAGTCCTTATGTCCCTTCACTGTTAGTCCCTAAGTTAACTTAAGTATAGATTTATTTAATTTAATTATTAAATTAGGTTTAATTTTAAGTAGTATTAATTACTTTTACTTAGTCAGAAAATTTGGGCATTTTTATATTTTTAGAATTGTTAACTTTTTCTTTATTTAATTTTATTTTTTTCATAAACTTTTATAGACTTTATTTTTTGTCTTTTTCTATTATCTTAGTTTTAATTAATTATTAAATCTTTAAAAATTCTAAAAATCCAAAAATTAATCAAAAATATTTTTCTTTTTATAAAAAATTTCTATTTAGTCATATTAGTGTCTGGAAAAATAAAATTTAGTACAGGCTTAATTTTTCTAAATTTCAGTCTTAGACCCTTTTACCGTGTCATTTAACCGGATCTTTCGTTAGCATACAAACGACCTCGCGATTAGTTCGAGTTTTTTAATTTTTTAAATTAACTAATTAAGAATTAATTTGATTTTTAATTTAATTTAGCATGTTATTTATCTAAATTTTTTAGTATTTAGGTTTCCCGATACCTAATCCGTTCCCCGTATTTTAGTATAAATTTAATTCTAAGGATTTCCCGAGTAACTACTTTGTTTCCCGTAATTGTTAAATCCTCATTTCCAATATCTTGTTTCCGTAGATTAAATTAGGTTTAATATAATAATTTTAGTTGTAATAAATCAGTGTTTTCCATCATATAGTCTCCAATCCATTCAATTTCTCATCAACCAGGAATATACGATTCAATTGCACCTATCGTTGGGACATACGACCGGTCGGGAATATCTCTTCCGGAATCTATTTCTTATAATTGATTCTTAAATATTTTAATCTCTTTGTGTAGATTTATGACCTTTTGCCTTGGATAAGGGCATTATTGGATTTATAAAGATTGCATTGGTGTTAATTTATAATATACTATCACACAATCAATTTTTGGCGCCGTTGCCGGGGAGGCATTTGCTACGATTTTTATCCGACTTTGATCTGAACTTGTCTTATTGTTAATATATCATATTAAAAAACACAAAAATATTTTTCTTTTCTTTCTATTAGTACGTATCATATAAACCAAAAAAAAATCAAAAATATAAAAAAAAAATTTCCATAAAAATTAAAATTCACTAATTGGTAAAATACCAAAATATAATATTCTCCACTGAGGTATTATCTATAATAAGTTCCGTTGAACCTACTGAGTTCCCAATCGAACTAAAGATTTAAAACTTGCCTTCTGTGTCACTTACGATATACGGCTCACCTCATTTTGATAAACAAACTATAAAGTGTGTAAAGTGAGGCGGTTGATCCCTAGGAACTAACGACCAAAAGGAGAAATAAGCCTTCGCAGCTATTACTTACACCTCCGCTCACCCTGTGTTCGATTTTTCCATTGTGAGAGCTACCGTGAAGTAAGATCGTTTATTTGGCTTAAGTACCTATCTGATTTTGTCCAATTGTGGCATATGAAGTTAAAAAATCCGAAAAAAACCAAAAAAAAATAATCTACATTTCCCTCTAAACCGTTTAATTCTTTTCTTGTCTCCTCTTATTGTTTAATCTGATGAGAGTCTTATACTCTGTTTTGAAATTCGTAGGGAGTGGACAACTGACGGATAAATCTATTGATAATTTCGTTCAACGTGCCAACAGTGCGTTTGTCGTCTCATTGATGGAAAAAAAAAAGGGGGGGGGTTATTTGTCTTAGATTGTACTATGGAAAATGGATAATCAAATCGATTTACAAAACTCGTTACTCATTTGATCAATCACCAAGTTCTCCTCACCACCCCACACACTCTAAGCACATTCTTGTGTGAATTTTGCGGGAGAAACAATACTCCCCATTATTGTCACTGCAGTACACCTCAAAAGCAGTTATAAACTTCCAAGCCGATTACAACAGCCTTGATATCACTCCCCGCAAGATTTGCATAATCATCAACAAGCAAAATCTTGCTGTGAAAATTGTAGGGTCCTCAAAGCGACTATTGAATGCACCGAAAGAGTCAAAACCACCATATCTTTCGGTTTTGACCAACTTCAACCCCTGAATTTTCCGTCAATCCATCAACCTCCTCAACCTAAGGTGGGGGGGGGGGGGGTTAGCAGAACTATTGCAAGCCAAGAGACCTAATGAAATCGATTGAACAGCTATTCTCAAAAAGTTTTAATCGTATCCATCTTTTGGGAAAACGCTATAAGGTTTCTATTGGCAACTTGGGACAACTTTTTTTGAAGTTAAGCACCTCAACTATCCGAAGGAAGTGCAAGAATTTCCTTAGCAAACTTGTTCAAGAATGTGAAATCCTAAGCTGACGAGCTATCTGAGTACATCAAAACTCCGGCTTGAGGAAATCCGCCCACATCGTGCTACTGTGATAATGAGAAGATGACACTGACTATACCATATGCAATCACACCCGAATACACCAACCATAGAGGCCCGTTAACTCTCAACGTTGGGGACGAGCCATCTATGACACTATTCCGGCAAACGGAATCGGACTAATTCATAAAGTCTATTGACAGAAACCTTGTCCCCAACCCCAAATGATTTCGAGGATATTTCGACGATGGAAGTGAGATTGCCTCCATATGATGATTCTTCAAAGAATCATGATTTTAACTTTCTCCAACCCTCTCTTCGATATCGAAGGAAGATTTTACCTTAATGACGAGTCAATTTTCCCGAGGAGGAGGACAATCCAAAAGAGAATTTTAAGCCATTTTCCTCTAAACTCTCTTTATCTAGATAGAAGAACTTGCTTCGACATAAGGTAGATCGAATAAATGATGAGAGTGCAGAAGGCACCCATTCAATTCCACCAGTGAATTGATTCTTTTGATGCTTGATCTGATCTAGTAGCATCCGTGCTATATCGAGACAATTTCAATTGATTCTTCTCACTCAGATCGATATCTCTTTCCATAATAACGCCGTGAACCATCCTTCCTAAATCAATTCCACCAAAATTGAGAAGTTTGAATTTGACCCGGAAGTGATATTCGTTTTTTGAAAGTTTCCTACATAACTCTTCTCCAGACCTCACAGAAGCTCTTCAAGCAATTTCAAATGCTATCGAATCTCTCCCTCTCATCTCATATCCACGTTGCGGATAAATGATTCTCTTAGGGAGGAGATTGACTTGTTTCTTGCTGAGGACGGATTCAATACCAGCAGGTATTGATGAGTGATGATGTCCGACTCCGTAGATGACGAATACTTGTCTATTTCCCATCCCGAGTTCGAACGTTTTATGGTTTAGATATAACTCCAAATCGTGAAATTCAACCATTAGATGTGGTGGTAAGACATCCCTTAGATATGCCAATGTTTACCACCTCTCCTCCTGGAGCAAGATTATTCATACCCACTAGTGAATTTTTTTCGCTTTATGTTGTATGGATCTTATCTCCATTTCGTTGCTTAACCGTATTCCGCCTTCTCATCACATCCTTTAAGGATGAAGATACCCAATAATTTGATCCCGGCATTTCAAATTTATACATTCTCATTCATGCCGGATGTAATCACATCGTAGTGGAACTTTCATATAAGTACAATACTTATCGTAGTCACTTGAATGAAAGCCATATGAATTTTAATTCCACTTGTTTCCCTAAGGATCAATAAATCCTTGTGATGGGTCAAGCACCGTGAGAACCCAAAACAACGCTTCGTGGAGCACCCCATGCATATCCTAGTTATAAATAAAGTTTTGTTTGTAACGATAGCTTGTCTTTTCCATTACGCCCTAGTTATCCATGTTTGTTTGTATTTTATTGACCCAGATGCCGTAGTTGAAGACTCTCATTTTGTCATTCATCAAGAGTTTTTCACATCCTCAGCTTCCATTTGGGAATTCCCCGATATCCTAATCTATTATCGACTAACTTTTTTATCTTTTGGCATCCCACATAAATGGCCTTTAGGATTAATGTAAATACCCTTCAAAACATCGTGAGGACATGTTTAGTTCTATTAGGGGGGGTACATCGATTTGATTGGTTTCCTGCAGCCTTGTTACCGACGTACCCCCGTTTTATTACCACCAAATACCAAAAAAAAATGAAAAATAGAAAATAATTTCAAAAATATATAAGGTGTTTTGTCACAGTGCTTTGCTTTTCTTTTGGGAATAATAAGAAGAGTATTTTTGACATGATCTGTGCGTGATGGAGCCCTAGCTATTCCTTGAGGCTAAGCTTTCACTAATGCTATAGCATTGAATTTAAAGAATTTGAAGAACGAGAGATGGAAAGAGTTAAATATAAGTTTAGTGATGCTAAGCACGATTCTTCAAAAAACTTATAACGTAGTAACTTGTGTTTTCCTCTCCCCGAAATATCTAATCCACCTAATCATACGAACTCACTTAACTACAATCTAAAGAGTCAATCGATGGTTTTTCAGAAAAGCTTCAAATTTTGTAAACTTGAGTTTCAAAACGATAATTTAGAGTGATTTAAAAGATAATGCCAAAGAAGCAGTGAATGAGAAATGGTGAAATGCAAAAATGCCTGAATATAGCAATTTTGCCAATGAAGCAATGGCAGTTGATATTATTGAGCAAGAAAAGATAGTGTCCGTGATATCCCACTCTCCGCAAGCAACGAGGTGGGGATCAAACTAAGACGTCTTTACTATCTAGGATTTGGTGTTCGTGTAATATCACACATAGAAGAAAGGTCTAGGTGAGGGTTTATACAAACTAAACACCAATCCTTGTAGTCATATTATGAATACGGTGTTGATGTGAATTTCCACTACGCAAGCAACGGCGGAGAGGTTTTTACAAACTAAAACAATCGGTCCGTTGGTTGTGATAACTCTACTTCCAGTTAACCACGAGTAGAGGGTTCAAACTAAGCAACCAGCTTCCTAGCTTTAAGAACTTATGATTATGATGTTGAAAATGTGCAAAAAGTCTAAGAGTATTAAATCTCGAAACAAGTTTACGAAAGTCCTTAAAAAGTTAGTTGCTTTGGATTCAAGATTCATCTGTGAAATATGACTATAAAAAAGATGGCCTATGGTAAAATTAAATGAGGTACACACAATCAATCGAATATCCATGTTGAGTAGATTGAAAATCCAAGTCATAAGTAAATAAGGCTTACCATATGATAAACATAAATCGAACAATGATCAAGTTTAATTGCTAGCATTATTGGAACTTGTGAAAAATCGAGGACTAAGAATTTTATCCGTCAGGACATCGAGAACACTCTACGGGCGCTACTCATTCTAAGATCCCAGAATTAATAAAAAAAGAAAGTCAAAATGAAGAAAAATCCAAAAATAGATAGATATAGTAAGTGTAAATACCATAAAATGGTAAAAACGGCGGCTTACATGATTACTTCATAACAATCGTGAGGACAACGCAATACCTTAGAGTTGGGAAATTTGATAAGTGCTTAATACACAAATCTTTACCTCTAAAACCCGGCTAAATGCCCAAAACATGACAAAAACTACCAAATATATGTTTGTTTTATGCATTTGTAAATGTGCAGTGAAAGATGGGATAATCACACAAAGATCAGAAAACCATAGCCAAAAAGACAAAACTGAGCAAGTGAATGGAAAAATGTGCACAATCAAGCCAAAGTCCAAAAATGCCAAAAGTCAGAGTCAATATACAGATGAATCAGCAGTCACACCGGAGACGGAACTGAAGAATACTTATGATGCAATCTTAACCCATCTGATGGGCCGGAAAGCCCAATAGATCAAAACTATGAAGACGTGAAGACCAAATGGGCCCTCAATCAATTACCACAGCCCATTTGATGTTCAATTGACAAAGACTGTGAAGACTTTGAAGGCCCGATCCCTAGCCCCTATGAACAACCAATCTCAAGCCATTGGAAACACAAAACCCCACCCACACCTTATTTGGGCTTGAAAAAGCCCAATAACCAAACCTGTACCTTATTGGCCCAAAAACCCAAACCCAGTGGGCCCCAAACAAGTCCCAACACAAAAACAAAAGCCATTAATCTTTATTACAAACTTTAGGGACAAAGTTATCATATTAAAAGTGATTTATAAAAGAAAAAGAGTGCAAAAAGAATCCAGGGACCAAAGCCTGCCATTATTGAAAGTTTCAATTTCCTGCTATTAGTTATAAACCCTCAGGATACCATTTTTGCAATTTCCCTAACCCTCTTTATTTCTGCTGATAATAAACTATAAGGGACCATTTTTGCAATTAGTCAAAACCCTTTTAAATTCTATTGTATAAAACCACAAGGGACCACAGCTTGACACATTCCCAAACCTAGTTTATAACTAAGACTAACACTCGGCTTAAAGAAAGAATGACAAAGAGATGAAAAGTGAGGGCCATTTTGTGCCTCTTCCCCATTAATTCTCATTTAAACCCCTGCAACCACATCACGTACTCGAACCCCTTTCCTCGCCAACATCAAACCACCCTCATCTCCACGGTTTCAGATCCAACCACCCCCACTAGTACATCTCCCAGCTCACCCTCACCATTTTCCCACAACCCATTACCCCTAGAACCCATGCCCACATGGAAATCACTACAAACTCAAGTCCCCATCCTAGTGAGATGATTAACAAGTAATGATGGAAGGCTAGGATGCTTGTGAGGCTACCTACTCCTCACAACAGCTCAACCCAAGACCAAAGAAGATTGTTGGACTTCTATAAAAGAAAAGAGAATACCAGCCGAGAAAGACACACTTTTTTTTACTATGTTTTTAGTTTAATCTAATTCCAAGTCTTCTTTTAAGCAATTATAATGTTATTCTAGTTTATTTTTAAGTTTTATGTTGTAATATTCCAGCCTATAAATACAATTAAAGAGTTTTTATATTTTGTGGATATAGCCATTGTCAAGATTAAAATCTTATTTGAAACCCTTTTATAATCTGTATAGACTTATATTAAAACCAGTGTAAAAGTTGTATGAACTCAGCTTATGACTTGTATTCACCCTTTTATTTCTTTTAAAAAGCCTAAAAAAAGCAAAATTTATACTTATAAGGGGTGTTTTTTTAACCTTAAAAATAGGGGCAATATGGATTTTGTAATGGGTTTTGATAACCACTCACCAACCTTTGGCTGATGTGTGTGGGTTCATTAGATCATTTCAACTAAATTTTTTAGTGTAAAAATAAGTTTTAAGAGTTTTCTTTTATATTCTTTTCAAATTTTTCACTAAGCAAAGTGAGCTAAAACCATTTCCAGCTGCTTATGCAGCTTAAAGCACACTGTTGTTGTCTTGTTGTATTGTATTTCTAGCTCTTTCAAAATCATTGTCCCTGTCATGTAATGTACCAAATATAGCCACGTCAAATTACCTAAGTCATTCTTTACAAACAGTCACTTTAAGCCCATATTCAGCAGATTCAAAAAGAGCCCTTGAACTCTCCATACCTTTGAAAAATAAGCACATTTGCCACCAATAGATTACCCTGTTTGGATTTTTTTTTGCTAAAAATGCTCATAAGAGCTTATTGAGTTAAGCTTAAATAAGCCTTAAGCTCACAGTTTTGAGCTCACCCATGGCTAGGACACCAAATTCAGCCCCTTTCATAGCTGTTAATGCATAACTAAGCCCTAGGTTCTTAGTGTTTATTTTCCTTATAGCTTATAGGTATTATCTAGTAGTTTAGCACTTATTTATATTTAGATTGCTTAATAGATTAGCTTAAATAAGGCATAAACTTAGGCCTTTTCTGTTTTTTTATAAAACTGTCATTATAAGCTTAATAATAGATCAGCTTATTTTTAGGGCTTATTATGAGAGCCATAGTTTAATTTTAGGACCTCATTCTCCCCTCTCCCTATTAACTGTTCCTATTAGTTTATAGCATATTTTGTTAGCTCAAATCCAATCCCCCATAAGAAAGAAAATAAGACCAATAAGCTTATTGAGCTTCTGTCAGCCAACAAAAGCTTACAATTCTAGCATTAATTAGTGAGTTAAAAGCATAAGTAGCTTTACAAAATTACTCCCCATAAGCCCTTCACAATGTTTGGCTTTTTTTGACTTTTGTCAAATAAGCACTTTTGGACCCTTTTGTAATCGGGTGACCACTCATGTACAGTTTGTGTAATTGTTGTTTTTCCATAGTTATAAACTGTTAAACCCCCTTGTTAGCTTGTTGTTATACCCCAGTTATCCATATGTCCTTCACATTTTAGTCCCTATAGTTAGACTTTAAGTTAGTATTTATTTAATTTAATTAATTAAAATTAGGTTAAATTTAAATTAGTTTTAATACTATTTAATTTATTCAGTAAAAATTTGGGCATTATTATATTTTTAGAATTGTTAACTTTTTCTTTATTTAATTTTTATTTTTCCAAAATTTTTTATAACTTTATTTTTTGTCTATTTCTATTTTCATAAATTTTAGATTAATTATATAATCTTTAAAAATTCATAAAAAATCCAAAAATTAATAAAAAAATATAATATTTTTTTCTTTTTTATAAAATTTTCTTTTTTCCATTTGTGTCTAGAAAATATAAAATTTAGTATAGGCTTAATTTTTCTTAAATTTCAGACTTAGACCCCTTTTTAAAACCGGGTACGTTTTACCGTTTCTTTTCGATTAGCATTCAAACGCCCTCCGTTTTTAGTTCTAGTTTTTCTTTATTTTTTAAATATAACTTATTAGAATTTAATTTTAGATTTCTTTAATTTAATTTAGCATTTATTTTCTAAATTATAGTATAATTTAAGTTTCCCGATACCTGATCCTGTCCCCGTATTTTAGTATAAATTTAATTCTAGGATTTCCCACTATAACTTAATTTTGTTTCCCTATTATTTAAAGATCCTCAATTTCTTATACTGTTTCCCGTGTAGATAAATTAGGTTTTAGTTTTATTTAATTAATTTTAGTTGTAATTATATCAGTGTTTCCATCATATATTCTCCATCATTCAATTTCTCATCAAACCAGGATTACTTTCAATTGCAGCCTCGTTGGGACATACGACCCGGGAATATCTCTTCCGGAATCTTTTTATAATTGATTCTTATATATTTAATCTCTTTGTGTAGATTTTGACCTTTTGCCTTGGTTAAGGGCATTTGGTTGAGATTTGCATTTGTGTTATTTTATATATATACTATCACACGAATCAGATTGACATTCACATATTTTAATTAGTCCTAATTGTAGCCATTGTACTGATGCAGTTCTACATGGTGACCATTCCATGGATATAATTTCAAATATTGAAGAACAACATTCAAGCTTTTTTGGCATACAAAATATGCATGTCTAACAAATTCTGTCTCAGGGAATGACTACTTCATCTGATATCGGTAGCAGAGAAGACTCGGGCGGCTTATTTGCCACTCCACCAGTTGTCATACATGAATCGCAACATGACACAAGTATGTGTTTTCCGAACTGTTAATTTCTATGCTCACGTCATCAGTTATTTGAAACACCTTTGATCGAGTTTATTATATACATCAATGCAGGTACCACTTCTACAGATACAAAAATTGACAGCAGCAGCCTGCCCTCAACGTAAGCATTACATATACCAAATTAAAAAAATACCTAAAAAAATCAAATCTATCCGTAGAGGTTTTCTTCTTTGGTATCTGTAAAGGTTTTCTTCCTTTGTGCCATAACCTGAAATGCATGAAAAAAAAACTGAATTGCCCTTCTTTCTAAGCCTTGCAATTGTTCAAGGTTTTCTTCTTTGTTATTTGTTATTCATAATTTTTAGAGGTGGAAACATAGATAAGTGGGTCGGGTTGGTTTACATTTGGATATAACTTGACCACTTTGAATGAGATTGACGACAATAAGGTACTAAGTACTAACTCTTTATATGATAAATTGGGATTGGGACTAGGATTGATCATTTCGTTGTAGCTTCTTATTTTTATTTGACTATCATATGTGCATGATGGCACAATTATAGGAGAGAAGTTACTACCTGATTCGTTAATCTTGGGAAACCACGCATTTGTGGGATGCATTCAGGCATGGTTCGATATCTTCCTAATTTACTACTACGTACTAAATTGCAAGGACGGGACAAAAAATGGCCTGGCATGAAATTATGGAAAGTGAGTGTCATTTAAACCAAGTGTTTAGTATTGATGTAAAATGCATTGCCATATATTAAAGTTTACTTACAGTAATCTATATTTTTTTCATTGTATTCATTTTATCTATTGTCCTTAGCTATCAGAATTTAGTGAACACTTAAGTATAATTAGTACAATCATATAAAGCCATTCTTCTTAACATTTTTATTATGATTATACAATCATTTTTTATGACTGAGGCTCTTAGTTTTGTCGAATATGACTCAACTTTCAGTGAAGACGAGAAACAACAGAGAAATTACTAAAAATCAGTTGCAATCTAAACAATGTTACTTGCAAATTGAAACTTGGAGACCCTACAAACAAGTGGTAAAGGTTTGCACCAATGTATTAGATGCTGACCCAATTACTTATGAATGGTTCTGTTGGGTTGGCTATTATCGCAAAATAGTCGATTAGAATTTTTTTTTTAAAAAGGGAACATGTCATAACGTATTGTGAACTTAGGTTAGCTGATATGTGTTGACATGTATTTTTACGTGAATATGTTCACCTTATTTTTCGTTTGGATGCCCACAAAGGTCTATAAAAAACTCTCGACAAGCAAAACGTAGAAAAACAATGTCAAATGATCGAGAAAGAAAACGCCCGCCGCAACGCGCGAGCCATAATCCCCCTTGTTTTCTTAATATTTAAGAGTTTAGTTACTTATTTAAAGTTAAAATAAGAGCATAATGAATTACAAAAAAGAAGAAGCATATTTCACGTAACCAATTGTTTGAAAGTTCTTAGAGGCTTAGATACCATAACACTATAACACGGTTACATCAGCTTTAACATTTTAACATTAACACATACATATGCAATCATAACACCACCATTTTGGGACCTACTTTTTTTCATTTCCAATTATTTAAACAAACTAAAACATTTCATTCATTTCATGACAACTAAAATTACATTACTAAAGAAAAACATGCGAAATTAAAAAAACATACGCCCTAACGACTAATTTTGATGCAAATTATATTTGTCTTTGATTAGTTGTTTTTGCACATTGATCCAATACGCGTAGTCCTCCAACAAATCATTCGTGCTAATAGCGAGAAATTTCATCTTTTCCAAATGCATTACCGTATGATCTTTCTCATTAAAGACCTCGTACGCCTTTTCGACGGCTTTCCATTTGAGACGAAATTCGGTTGACATATGCTCCGTGAATGGGTTTGACGAGTTACTTCCCCCGACGCTCGTCGTGGTCTCGGAATTGTTTTTTCTGAGACATGTGGCATTGCCGAGGCCTGGGGGACGTGGTCTTGCATCTTCCCCAAATAGCTCCTCCTGGCCTACCCCGAGCACTTGTTCGCCTTCGGTTAGATCAACTGGCTCAACCGGGGAAGGCGCGTCTCATTTTGCTTGGGATCTCAAGATTTCCTATTTTGCGTGGGATCTCGACTGGTTGTCAACGTAAAGAAACCCCCGTCACGTTGGGATTTTTTACAGAGACGGGTTCTTTGGATTTTTGAGGCCCGTTTAAGTCGCCTTTTCCTCGAAGGTATTGACTCGGTAGTTGCTTTTGAGGATTGGGTTTGTGGTTGTTCTTTTTGAGGGTATTGTCGTGGGTTTTTTTGTAGATTTTGGAATTCCATGTTTAGCGTTTGTTGTTTTTGTTGGTGTTGTTGAAATTGTAGGAGTTGCTCGGGAGTCGGAGGGAAACCAAATTAGTTAGGGAAACCGAATTGGGGTGTATTATCGAATGGCGTTAGAGGGTTTGACGAAGAAGAAGAGTTGGGGTTCGTCACACTGAGGAGGTTCAAGAAGCTCTCGTTTGGGAATCCCGACATTTTTTTGATAGTGTAAGTATATAAAACTTGTGTTTGAGTTTTGGTTATGTTTAAAAAATGTATGGGTAAAAGGGTATTATTATTGTGTTGTATGGGGTTTTTAATTTTTTTTAAATATTTGAAATATGGCCATTTATAGCCATTGGGGTTTAAATTATTTTTTTTATTTTTTTATTTTTGATGTTAAGCTGTACGTTTGTGCAGCAACTCACGGCTCAACGTCGTTGGCCATTTGGTGTGAGTGGTATGGTAACACCTGGTAATGTAATGCCACGTGGGCATAACGTCGGCTGGCGCGTTACCATACAATGGGCTCTGTTGGGATGTGCTCATGTCATACGGATATTTATACGGCTAGCAATACGTGAGCTTACAGGGTCACACACGTATACACATAGATATCATTCTATTAATATATATAATAATATAGATGTATGTTATTATATTTATTAATACTCTAACGGTAGAATAGTTAACAGTCGTTAATTAGTTTGTTTATGAATAATTAACTTTAAGTTCTTTGATTAATATGTAATGTACATAATAATTATACAAAGTAAAAAAGTCAACCCAAAGAGGTGTTTAGACTTATGTGGTGGACGGCCAAAACCAAGGGGAAGAAGGGGATGGGCTTTTGTTTAATTAAGGCCTAAGTTGCCATAATTAGATGCCCTAATTCTACCCATATATAAGGAGATCATTTGTGATCATTTATATCCATCCATTCTCATTTTCTCTTCTCTCTAGTCGTTCCAAGGAAGCCCCACGTAGGGAATCCGAAGTTTGATTTTGTAGTATTTAGTATTCATTAGTTCGAGGAACTACCATTCGGGTGGTATTGGTTAACGTGTAGTGTGGATACACGTAGAGGTTACTTACTTTAGTAACTTGAAAGTTTTCAGTTTCGCACGGTGTAATACACGTGCGTATTTTGAAGAAGCTCTAGTTCTTCCATAGCTTAATTGCTATACGATACGGTTTCCCGTTTATGTTTTATGTTAATTATATTGGCTATATGTGTTTATATTCCACTGCGTAGCTCGTAGAATATTATGTGTAATATTAGGTTATTAGATAACCATTTTCAACAATGGCATCACGAGCCGTTCATATTGCTTTATAATTACATAAAAATGGTAAAAACGCTTAAAAACGCATGTTTGTGATATTTTTCTTGCTTTTTATGTGTGATCCCGATTAGGGTTTTATTTTGTGAAATAAAGACTCATAAGAGTCACCTAAAATTTGGAAAAATAAATATGGTTAGGGTTTTTACTCGATCCGACACGCTTATTAGGTAACTTGGTTTATAATTTGCGCGATTTTGCTTATTTATGTTTATTTACTTGTTTAAATAGATAAAGTAAGATTATACCTGCATATAATTCGTGGTTAATAATATTAATATGACTATTATGTATTTTTGTTAATGTGGTATGCTTATTTGATGCTTAAAACCTTGATGCGCCTTGAATTTGTATAAGTGATTGATGATTTTTAAGTGTTGATTGCTTGACCTTCGTTCACTAAAAACTGTTTTCCCGACAAACCTTAAGGAGTTGGACCATGAAATTTTATTTTGGGAATTCACAACTCTAGTAGCTAAAACGTTCATGTCTAGTGTAAAAAAGCGAGGAAGACTTTTTCCTTGCCTGCTCATGGTCCGAAGTCGAAAATTATGCTCAATCAGCTTTTGTAGTTTTCTTGTTTACATCAAGTATAGTGACCTTTGCAGCCGAGTAATTGATGTATGTGTACCACGTATTCTAGGATGATTCCGAAAACACGTTTGGGGGTCTTATTTTGGTGTTTGCATGCGTATATTGGTTGTGTTTTATGTGCATTAAATGTCTACGTGTTTTAGTATGATTAATTGTTCGAATTGGTTTTGCTTATTTATAAACGTGGTATTTTTTATATATATGCAAAAATGATTTTCGGAAATTAATATGGACTAAAAGCACTCGATCATTATGCTTATTGTATATATATTTATATGTACACTTTGCTAGATCGTGTTGCGATATATATGTAAACTTGTTATTTCTTGCAACGTTCTACAACGCATGGGTTTAGTGGTCTCCGAAAGGGAACCCGCCAACGGAACAACGCAAAAAAAAAATTACGTCAACTTTTTAACAATATTAAAAGTATGTCGTAATCATTACTAGGGTTTGCTTATTTCCCGTGGGGATTTAACCTTATCCGTAGTAATTTTATTACTTATACTTGGAAATATTCTAAACTAAAAGTGGTAACCATAATTTTATATATCACGTGTGGATTATAAAATATAAGGGATGTTTTTAATACATTAGAAATTTAAAAATGGAAATGTTTTAAAAATGTTAGTGTTATAAGAGGCTTCGGTACGTGGGCTGTTAAGGTTGGCGCCATGGCACCAGCCAGGCTTTCCCAACGGCTCACCGTAGCGTCCCTCGTGCCATAGGGCCTCGCGACATAACTACCGGCCAACGCGGTTGATTTTTGTTTTTGAAAATATGATCTCTATTAAACGGTAGGGGAACGGATTTTTTAATAAAATACCCCAAAATTTTAATTTTTACCCCTTAAAAATCCTATAAATACCTCCTTATTATTTCATACTTCACACACACTTCTGTTAGGAATTTTGTAATAGATAGTTACTACTAGTATGTATGTAGTTCCTACTGGTAGAGTAAAAGTTCCTGCTGGTA
>BQNB010142604.1:1257-13757 GCA_026074375.1 Tanacetum coccineum | reverse complement strand
GAACGCTCGATCTACGTATTTCCTTGTTGCTTTATTCGTGCGCGTTTTTATACTTTATTTGCTTCGTATCATTCACGCCTTGATATGAAATAGACCTAGCAAGAATAGACCATTCCAGATATATCTCGTCACTAAGATAATATCCACATTTATAAGTCATTTCATTAGCCACATATTGAACCTTTAATGCTTTCCCGTCTTTGAGATCGTTTAAAATAGGCGATTGACGTATAAGGTTGATGTCTTTGTTATATCCAGAAACACCAAAAAATGCATGTCAAACCTATAAGTCTTGTGAAGCAACTGCTTCTAATAAAATGAATGGACGTGATCAGTGATCATCCTCACATAATTGAGCATGATACCCAGTTGCGCATCTAGCCCACAGCTAATCCACACAATCAATACTTCCTATTATCTCAGGAAACTCATGTTTATCCTTGTGAAAAGCATAAAGATTTTCGACATCGGTATTAGTAGACTTCACAAATACTCCTCTCCATATAAGTCCATAATCCCCTTACAGAAAGCTTCGAGAAAATCACGAGAAATTTTATCACCAATTTACGGATATTCGTCTAGTTGACCAGGAACATCATTATATGCTAGTTGACAAATTGCAGACGTACACTTCATCAGCGGGTAAATGGAAACTCTTCTCGAGAAATCAATGCCTTGTTGAAAATATTATGAACAATGTGAGTGAATAGTTTTTGTATTCCTCATTTGTATTAATAATGAGAGTATTAATTTTGTCTTCCTTATTTGTATTCTTACAAAAATTGATAGAAATTCATTTGTTTGAGAAGTTGAAGTGTGTGTGATGAGGTGTCATTTTATACAATTTTTCGGGGTCGTTTAACCCCCTAAATCGTGCATTTATTCCCAATATAGGTACTTAATCGTTCCTTTTAAGGTATTTAGCATTTAGAAGGCATTAGGAGGAAATACACATGACTTGGGCTCATTTGGAGAAGAAACAGACAAGACTATGGACCTACACCAACATTTCTCAAGATTATGTTCTCAGACCCTGGAGATGGCATCACAAATTACACGTGACGCCGTTACACTTCATCTCATGACGGCGTCACAAGATCTCACGACGGCGTCAGACCACACGACCCAACCCAAGATCTAGAATATTCTCTTTCACAACGGCGTCACGACTAAAACGCGACGCTGACGCATCGATTTATTTATATATACAAATCCGTTTTTAGGGTTTTAAGTGGGTAACTTGAGAGTAAAAGAAAGGGATGAACCCTAGTTCGTTTGGCAGCTATTTAGGACGATTTTAGGGCCTCAAAACCCTATTGTAACTCCTTTAATTCATATTTTAATCAAGTAAGACTTAGTTAATCATTTAATATGTCTTGTTGTGTGATTCATTATTGTTCTTGCTTTATCTTTTACATGCTTGGCTAAACCTCTTATTGTGTTCATTTATGATTGTATGAAACCTAGAGTGTAGATCTTAATGGTGTTGCTTCTTGTGATGAATATGCATGTTAGGCCTTAGAAAACCAGCTTTTGTCTGTATCACTGTTGATATGTCTAGGAAAACATGATTGTGTAGAAAGGATACCATAGGGTAACAGTCTTCATACTACCTTACTTGTGTGTTGCCTTAACGAAATATTAAATAGATGGCGGGTTCGTGTAATTCGTTCATGACTTAGGAAATAGTTACATAGATCATCACAACTGTGACAAAGCAACAACACTAGGAGAAGCAATCTAGGGAGTAATACATGACTAAATGAATACAATATTTTATCTTATTGTTATCACCGGTAGCTTAGTTTATTATTTAGTTTAATAGCTAAAACCAACCAACCTCTCAATTATATGATTTACTGCTTTCATAAAATATAAAAATACAAAAATAATCTTCTCTCAACCTCTAGAATTCTGTTAGACTGTGATCAAGCCTTCCCAACCTATTCCTCTAGAGAACAATAACAACCCCCGACTCTTGCCTATACTACTACTACAACGGTTAGGTATTCTGCCTAGGGAGTTGTAAAACTTCTTGTAAGAAGTCCTACGACCCTCGCATCAAGTTTTTAGCGCCGCTGCCTGGGGAATAGTTAGGTTCTGATTATATTTTAGCTTAATTCTACTTGCTTGAATCCTTTCAAGTAAGACTTTAATTTCTACATATTAACTTTCTTGCAGTCTATCTTTTCTTTGTGTGTTTGTTTGTAATTTTCATTAACTATTCCGTTCTTCGCTATGGAGAACGCGAATCTGCCACCTACTCATAACCATCCCGTCCTACCAGTTGCGCTGCGCGCACAAGCCATCTAAGAGCTCCACGAGCTACAGATGATTTCGGCCCTTGTTGGCTGTCGCTTATAGAATATTGAGCGATTCCTCAATAACTTCGCCAATGAGACCAATATGAATGGCCTTGAGTCCGATGATGAATCGGTAGATACACCTCTTGTTTCTCCCTTTCCCCACTCAGATAATGATTCGGATGATGGTAAAGTGCTTAATGAGTTAATTGAGTATGAGAATGTTAGAATGCTACGCCGAGAAAAGGCAATTAATAGTTTCGATGGAGATGACTTAGCATTCCAATGTATGATCAGATTTAGGAAGTTTACCGCCTACTTTGACCCTTTTCTACCAATGAACATTATCACACGAAAAGCTTACAACACTGTAATGGTGGAAGGATTAGAAAGTATAAGGAAGAACTTAGTTGTAGTCGTTAGGGATGTCTACGTGTTTGTTGGTAGCTTCACCTATATCACAGACTTTGTGGTATTAGAAGATTTAGGAGAATTCATCCTAATAGATAAGGCTGAAGTAGTAATGAGCAAACCCTTTAGGAAAATCACTAAACTCGAATATGATTGCGCTAAGGGATTAATGTCTTTCAATAAGATCTTTGATAATTACACATTCTAAATGCCACACGCCATACATAGATTTAAACGTTGGGGGCACGTATCATGGAGTAAGATCCCACCCATCCTTGTGCTAAGTCAAAAAGATCTAACTAACGGATTTAAGAATACGTACGAAAAGAACAAAGTTATGTACAATAATTGTTTGAACTTAGGTCCCGAATACCAAGTAGATGAAAGTATGAAGGAATGGCTCATTCGTAGACACGTGAGCATTCACGAAACAACGTAAGAATGTGTGACTTCGAGTCTAGCTACAAGACTCGTAAATAAAGAAAAGCGCTTTTTGGGAGGCAACCCAATATTTACTTTTCCCGCAATTAGGAATGTCATGTGTTTTATTCTTTTCATTTTATTCTATCATGTTCGAACTCTATCTTGTAATCATGCTTTGTTTTGTTTTTAACTTCGTCTTAATTTCAATCAAAGGTATTTTGCAAATAATAAGTGTAGGGGAATTTATCCGGTTTTTGAGCCAAGTTCAAGCATGTTAAATAATTTGTTTAGATTAATTCACGTCAGTTTCGAGTCATATGAGTAAATTGTCAAATCTCAGGTTTTATGCAGCCATTTGTACAGGAATTAACTTATGAAATCAAGTGCAGGAAATTTTTCATCAAAAACAAAAATTTTGTTTTCACAGAATGTGGAGACGGCGTCACGATTTACACGCGACGCTGTCACCACGACACCTGTGACGGGGTCAGGATTTTTTTGACAGCGTCAAACGCCCAGGTCCAGAAGACTTAAAGTTTTTAATTATTTTTAAAAATAAAACTTGTACAACATTTAAAATATGAACTCTTCTCTTATAAACCGGCAAAACCAATAAGTTTGATAATTCTCTCATACTATCTTTACTGCTTTATCGATTCAACCCTAAATTCACATTGTGTATTATTATATCGCACATTTTATGCTTGGTATAGTTGTCTTTGTCTTTGATTACAAGTTATATTTGATGAGAAGAAACTTGGAAATTCTTAGGAAGTTTCATTGGATGATTCTTGGAGGACGATTTAACCAGTTATCACATGTTTCTTCTCCATTATTGAGCAAACCAGGGGAGTACTAGTTTCTTTTACTTGTTTTCTTTTCCTTTTAATTTGTTTTTACGGGTACCTTTATAGAACATTGGGGACAATGTTCAACTTAAGTGTATGGGAAAAAATAAGCCTTAGAAACTATTCTTTCATCTGCCATTTGCTTTGTCCTTAAAATGATGGGTAATATATCGAAACATGGCATAAAAAGGTAATTTTAACCTAAATTTAAAAATATTTATGACACATACGACGAAAACCGAGTATTAATAGCGTCTCATGGATAAGAATTTATATGACTAGAACAAAACCCTCAGAATTCCACCCCCAAAAAAATGCGAGGTTCGCCTTTAGATCTATAGGAATTCGGGTATCTATTATTGATACCCAAGATAGTTTATACCTTTAGATTTCTCGAGTTAAGGAATGAGCAGTCATATGTGTCTATTCCGTCGTTACAGATATGTACGTATGGTCTTTGTCGCCTTTTCTGGAGCATTGAGATCGGTATTAAATTATATGAGTGTACCAATAGTATATTAAATTCTAGAACTTATTTTTGTGATGCATCCCGAGACCGCATAGTAAGTATTAGGATTTTCTTGATAAGAGGCATTAGGATTAACCCATGTTTTAAACATGTAATTGTTATGATGGTCACATCGATCATATAACTATCCCACACCCTTGCCATGCACTTATTTTTAGTGCAGGATACCCCTAGTATAACCCTCCAAGCCTATCCTTTTTCATGGTTCTCGTAATTTTCTGGTGGATTCCAGATTATTAATGAAGAGCATTGTCACCCTTAAACCAATCGGTACACCTAAATCGCCTTAGCCTACCTTGTATGTACTCGCTTTTAGTACATTATTGTTTTAACCCAAGTTAATTATTTGAGTACACCACAAACTACAACGGTGCTATTCCTTATCCTATGTAAATACTGTTTGGGACGATTGGATTCATGGTAGTAATATATTGTTGCGGAAGAATGGGAAGAAAAAGTAAGTCAATACCGCCCATAGTTTTGTTAGATATCTCGCATGTTATATTGATCCACCTCAAATCGAGTCATTAGTTAGATTGTAAATATCGAGTATGTAAAATCTCAAGTGTAGGGGTACGTGTTGTAAACCTCAAGTTATGATGTATTATGTTATTAAAAAAACAAAAAAAAGAGAAAAGAAAAAGAAAGAGAATGATGTATAGTTGTGTAGAGTTTGTATATCTTTGTCTGAGTCTTGGCTTAGCAACCAAACCAAAGTGTATTCGTGTAAATAATTAGCTAACCCTTCCGCTCTAAATTCACCCAAAGCTACCCAAATGTATCCCATCCATTTCCGTTTCCATTACATGTTATCTTACACCTACACCCCAGAACCCTTTAAAAGACCTCTTAGATAGTAATGAATAATGCTTGTACCTAGCAGTGGAGGTTTGATCCTTTACCAAGCCTATGGTAATTTATATGCTATGACAGGTAATAAGTGTTGATTTTCTGTTTCTCTCATTATGTTATAATTTATTATACAACCGAGTGAAAGAGAGAATCCCAAACACTTAGTGATAGGTGCAAAGTGTATATAATTTCCTTAATTTACCCAATGTTGGTTAATTATTTAGCGAGGTCAGAAGGGTTGTAGCTGTAAAATAAATTATCCTTTAACGAACCAGACGTATCTGCAAACCATTACCCCACCAATTGAAATTCCACTCTCGGTGACCAGCCACTCCCATTAGCCATACCCGGTGCGCTGTATCAGCCCCCAATTCATAACTATCGCCCATATACCCCAAGTGTATAGTAAGGAGAAGGGTATTTTGAAATGATGGTGCCATATTTATACATATTAAAAACATAAAACTGAAAAGATAATTATAAATAGAATTATATAATATACACTTTATTTTCGAGGTCGTCTTAAAAACCCCCTAAATCATGCATTTATGCCCAAAATAGGTAATTAATGCGATCCCTTTGTCATGTATTTATTATATTTTAAGTAGCATTGGAAGGGCAGTTGAAAAGGGAAAATACACCGGGACTGGGCACATTCTGGGAGGAAGAAAAAAAAACGACGGACTAAAAAAGACCACGGGAACCTAACAACAACAACAACATTATTTCCCTTCCCTCAAGATTATGTTGCTCAAACGAGGTCGTTTAACCCCCTAAATCGTGCATTTATGCCCAAAATAGGTACTTAATCGTTCCTTTTCAGGTATTTAGCATTGGAAGGCATTTGAAGGAAATACACGTGACTTGGGCTCATTTGGAGAAGAAACGGACAAGACCACGGACCTACACCAACATTTCTCAAGATTATGTTCTCAGACGCTGGAGACGGCGTCACAAATTACACGTGACGCCGTCACACTTCATCTCATGACGGCGTCACAAGATCTCATGACAGCGTCAGACCACACGACCCAGCCCAAGATCTAGAATATTCTTTTTCACGATGGCGTCACGACTAAAACGCTACGCCGTCGCAACGATTTATCTATATATACAAATCCGTTTTTAGGGTTTTAAGTGGGTAACTTGAGAGTAAAAGAAAGAGACGAACCCTAGTTCGTTTGGCAGCTATTTAGGACGATTTTAGGGCCTCAAAACCCTATTGTAACTCATTCAATTCATGTTTTAATCAAGTAAGACTTACTTAGTCATTCAATATGTCTTGTTGTGTGATTCATTATTGTTCTTGCTTTATCTTTAACATGCTTGGCTAAACCTCTTATTGTGTTCATTTATGATTGTATGAAACCTAGAATGTAGATCTTAATGGTGTTGCTTCTTGTGATGAATATGCATGTTAGGCCTTAGAAAACCAGCTTTTGTCTGTATCGCTGTTGATATGTCTAGGAAAACATGATTGTGTAGAAAGGATACCATAGGGTAACAATCTTCATACTACCTTGCCCCTTATATGGTTGATCCACTCTTAATATATTTCAAATGCATTTAATATACTCTTAGGGGCCTTGTAATAGTCTTCATACTACCTTACTTGTGCATTGCCTTAACGGAATATTAAATAGACGGCGGGTTCGTGTAATGCATTCATTACTTAGGAAATAGTTACATAGATCATCACAAGTGTGAGAAAGCAACAACACTAGGAGAAGCAACATCACAAGTGTAATTCATTCATTGACTCGCGCGAACTTACCCCTTTTTATATATAAATAAATACAAACATATATAAATATATAACAAGGACCAGGACCCACAAAGTCAAAGAGACCGGAAGTAGTATAGAGTGTTTCCGGGTCGTTATGTCCCAACGAGGCTTGAATGGAAAATCGAGTGACGGATTGATGATTGATGTTTGAATTACAAGGATATGGATATGATTGGGCACTAAACCTAATAAGCAAATGCTCACAAAGATAAACAAGGAAAATAAGCTGGAACAAGCATAAAAGCTAGAAATGGTAAAAACACTTAAGACTTTTTAAACTAAGACACAAATAAACTCAAATAAACTTAAGACAAAACCACATAAGCTAGACTAACTCTAAATAAGCAAATTCAGCAAGCAATTAAACTAAGCAAAGCAGGAGAAACTCAGCAGTGCTAACAACAACACTAGCAGTATTAACTAACAGTACTAACTTGGAGTTAGTACTGCTAGCTATAAGTTAGTACTGCTAGCTCTATTAAAACACAATGAAACAAGAAATAAGCAAATAAGCTAAAACAGATATTTAACTATCCCTAATAAGCACTCAGGCATAAGAATAAGCAACTACAATAAACTAGAATGGAGAATAAGCTAAAAAAACTAAAAACTGATAAACTCTTAAAATTACTATGAAAAGGGAAATAAGCTTAAATAAGTTCTACTAAAGACAGTAAACGAAAATGGGCTTAATCTACTCTAAAAGCTAAGAAAATCTTAAATAAGCAGAAACAATAAGCTAATAAGCAGATATGAACCAACAGTACTAGCAGTATTAACTAATGAACTAACAGTACTAACTAAGAGTTAGTACCGTTAGCTTTGAGTTAGTACTGCTAGCTTTAAAATCAAAAAAAATGAACTAACAGTACTAACTAAGAGTTAGTACCGCTAGCTTTGAGTTAGTACTGCTAGCTTTAAAATCCAAAAAAAATGAACTAGCAGTACTAACTTGGAGTTAGTACTGCTTGTTCCAAACAGCCCTTAAAAATCATTTTTCTTTTATTTTAAGCTGAATTGGTCCTAAATTGTTAAAAACAGATTATCCAATAACAAAATAAGATACTTATAAGCAGATTCCAATCAATAATAAGCCCTTAAATAAGCTGAATTAGTCTAACAGTTTTAACAAATGAACTGACAGTACTAGCTAATAGATTTGCACAAATCACTTTTAAACTAACAACTAAGCAAGATAAGCACTAAACATCATAATAAAGCATAAATAAGCAAATATAGGTAACAAATAAGCACTATAAGCAGTTCTGCAGTAGATAAGAAAAGTAAGAAAAAGAGAGACTTACAACACCCTTGCTCAAAACAGGGCTAAACCAAGAATCTACAAGCTCTAGCTTGTATAAAACAAGCTAGTAGTGTCCATAAGCCCATCCAGAACTGGCTTATCATCCATAAAATAAGCTGTGGTGTATTTGAGAGTGATTTTTGTGATTTTCTCTTAACTACTTAGCCTTTTTTTTTCTTTTACTAAACAAAAACAGCTTATAAACAAGCTCCTTTGAAAGCTTTTCAAATGCAATTAGGCACTAGTTAGCAAGTGAGAACTTGAAATTTAAAATTGGATTTTAACATAAAACTTCAACACTTCATTAAACTTGGAAATTAGTACAAAGCTGGAAGAAAAAGTACAATAAAATGTAAATGACTGAAAATAAGCTAAGTTATATTAAAAATTAAGCTAAGATATTCTCAGATATTCAAAAACCTAAAAAAACTATAACTTCAAAGGCTTACAAAAGGCTCTATTTATAGCCGAAGTCTTTTCTTCTTGTTCTTCTCACTTGTGCTTCTTTTGTGAGAGCTTCATTAGGTGTTTTTGTTGTGTGAGAGACTTGATAAAAGTAATCTCAGCCATTCAATCTTCTTGTGCTTCTTTTTGAGTCTGGGTTTTGTTGGGCGGGACTTTATTCAGGGCGTGGTATGGTTTGCAGGGTAAAAGCATGGGAGGACACCCCTTAAGTTGTATCTGGGTTTTGTTGGGCGGGAAAATGGCTTTGGATAAGTTGGCAGCTTTGGCCCCTCATCTCTTATAACTTCATTGCAACTTCACGCTTTTATGATACAATTTTAAAGGTTTGGCAGAACTGGCCCCTAAGGTTATACTTCACCCGGTATGCAACTTCAGCCCCTTGTCTTTTATTCTTGTAATACAACTTGAGGTTTGGCAATTTTAGTCCCTCAAGTTGTATTTTCTTCACTTGGTCAACTTTTGACTTTGTCGGGGTTGGCTTTCTGACTTTGACTGACTTTGGCTTCGATTTGACTTTGTCTTTTCCATTCCGTGCTCGGTTTTGTCGTTTGTGGCTTTGTTTTTGTCCTGTTCTTGAATATCCGTTTCCTGCACAATACAAATGCAAAACATACAAATACGATGTATTTTTGGTACGTTTTTAGTCATTTAAGTCCGTTTTTAATGGAAAATGGTATGTGTAATTAAGCACATACCAAAATCCCCCATACTAAGGTATTGCCGTGTCCTCACGCAATGTTATGAAGTAAACACTTAGAAAACTAAGAATCTCGATCCCCCTTGACTAATAACCTCGAAAAGTAGCTAAGTGTTCGTCAAGGGGAACTAAAGAATCAATAGCTTCGACAAGTCCTGTTTTCACCATTTTTTATATGTACACTAACTATCCCTAATATTTTTGGATTTTCCTCTTTCTTTTCTTAACTAACATGTTTGACTTCCTTTATTTTATCAACACTGGGATCATAGAATGAGAAGCGCCCGTAGAATAATCCACGGATGTCCGAATGGATAAATTCATCGTCCCCGATTTTTCACTAGTCCCAAGCTAAGCGTAAAAACAAAATAACCGTTAAGTACAAGTAAAGATGCTAAAACTACTTATAACTATGACTTGTCAACTTTGCCCCGACAATTATTCCATTAAAGTGAATTGTGCTTAATTTTAATTAAGTTTTAGATTGAAAATTTAGAAAGTATACAGTTTATGTGCATACATGATATTTCCTAAGAAATCTGGGGAAAGACTAGATCACCCACCACCAGCATATTCTCGAAAGATCCCAACCGAGTTCGACTTAGGTAATCAGCGTTGAGACCCCACAGGAGAATGTTCGCAATGTAATAGCGGGATACTCCATCCTTTTAGGCCGAATTTCTTAGATTTACCGTTAAATAAACAACACTACTCAAAGCACGCAAACATCAAAAATTTAATGATCTCATTGGTGCGATTATTCCATGTAACGACCTTTCTTCTCGGAACGTCCCAGCCTCATCAGCTAAGTGCCCAGGTTTTTGACACCCCACGGAGAATACTTAATCGAAATAATCTACCGACGGCAACCAACAACTTTTGAAGTCTTAAAGCAAGTTATTCTTAGTTCAAAATTATACTTGAGTTTAGAAAAAGAAATCTTAACCATTAAATTATCCTTATTAGCTATATACTATACTACCGTCATCATTTACATGACTACAACATCGGCCACGCCTCCGACAAGATGTAGTGACTTAGTCTGACAACGGTTTCTTATTGATAACACTTACGAATGCACTTTGGCATTTATTATCTCACTATGGGCCTTGTTTTGAAGACTGCAACATCGGTTGTGAGCCGGCAAGATGCAGTAAACCTTTATCAGCCCACAGTTTATATTATTTATTTATTTATTTTATTTTTTTTTGACTATATATTTTCCGTAATAGAGAAAATTTTGTTTTAGAAACTCAAGTATAAAGCTGAACTAAGATGAATATTTTCGTTTCCGAAAGAGCTTCTTTTTAGAAAATGTCGGTTTAAAGTTAAAGCAAAATTAAGCACGTTTATTAGTCAGGTTAAGAGCTTCTGGGAGAAAAAGCGACAAGTTACACCTATAAGCTTTTAAGATTTTCAAATAATCCTTGCTTAGCATCCTACTTGTAAACAACACTATCATTTTCCGTTCTTCGCAAATTTAAAATCCCTAATAAAAGGATCCGCGAATGCTTAGCCTAATAAACTTTCGTTTACTAAATGGTTAAGGGACAAAGCTAGGGCTCAACACGCCCGATCGAGTCAAAATTTATTCTCATTCTATCCATTGGGAAAGTCAAAACTGTGACAAAACACTTATTTTATTTTTGAAAAATTTTAAAATTTTTTTTATTTTTTTAGAATTTTGGTGGTAAAAACGGGATTACGTGACAACAACGGCTCCAGGCAATAATCAAATCGAAGATCCCCCCATACTAGAACTAAACATCGTCCTCGATGTTTTAAAAAGGGGTACCTACGTAAATCTAAGCCCGTTTATTAAGTGTGCCAAAAGATAAAACGTTAGTCGATTTGATTAGGATATTGGATTCCCAAAATGAAGCTGAGGATGTGAAACTCTTGTGGATGAAAGGTCAAACTGCGAGCACGAGATTCTTCACAATCCGGGTAATCTTGGACAATTAACAACATAAACACGAAACACGGGTAATGGAAGAGGCGAGCCTCCACACAACAAGAAAAAACTTATTCATTACTACACAATACTACGATAAGTATGGGGTGCCTCCCATGAAGCGCTTGTTTAAGGTCGCTATGCTTGACCAGTCCCCGAATTTATTGGTTCATGGGAAACGTCTAGAGATCTGGGACTACCAATTGTGGTACGTCCCCTCCAAAGTAGTGCTTCAAACGATGACCATTTACTTTGAAATTTGGCCCAGAGTTTTGGGATAACTCGACAGTGCCATATGGAAAAACTTGGGTTACAGTGAATGGTCCACTCCAGCGGGTCTTAAGCTTGCCCTAGGGCTCAACACATCCGATCGAGTCAAAAATTATTCTCATTCTACCCATTAGGAAAGTCAAACTGTGACAAAACACTTAATATTTTTTTATTTTTTTTTTAACATTTTTAAATTTTTTCATTTTTTTGGTATTTTTGCAAAAATTTGGTGGTAGAAACGGGATTACGTGATAACAACGGCTGCAGGCAACAATCAAATCGAAGATCCCCCCCCATACTAGAACTAAACATCGTCCTCGATGTTTTAAAAGGGGCAACTACGTAAATCTAAGGTCGTGTGCCAAAAGATAAAACGTTAGTCGATTAGATTTGGATACTGGATTCCCAAAATGAAGCTGAGGATGTGAAACTCTTATGGATGAAGGGTGAAACTGCAAGCACGAGAGTCTTCACAATCCGGGAAATCCTGGACATACAAAACACACAAAACATGAACAAAACACGAGTAATGGAAAATGTAAGCCTCCTCACACAAAAACACTTATTCATTACTACATAATACTACTGATAAGCATAGGGTTCCTCCCACGAAGCGCTTGTTTAAGGTCGCTGTGATTGGCCCACCCCCGCGGGTCTTA
>BQNB010142603.1:0-17113 GCA_026074375.1 Tanacetum coccineum | reverse complement strand
TAGGAGATAAGACCAAGTATTATCCTTTTTGCAAGACACTTGCCCTAAATATCTAGATATTATAAATATCTAGATATTATAGGGAACCATTTCACTTACACATGAGTTAGTAAGTGACCATGGTTAGGTTAGAATAGATATTTTCATTATATAAGCTAGCAAGTAACACATAGATGTTCATTTCCAAGGTGTAAACAAAACACAATCTCTCCCTTTCTCTCTTATACACCCCACGGCTCAAAACCCTCTCCAAACCAAATCCATAGCTTGATTTTCTATCATTATACAAGCATACACACATCATATCTAAGGTATTCTAAGAAGGTTTCAAGAGTTGGTTAACCATTTGCAAGGAAGGAATCAAGAAAAGAAAGAAAGGGTTTACTTGGGAAAAATTAGGGTTTCATTCTAATTTTTCAAGCCAAGAGTTTAAATCACAAGGGTGTGATTGGTTTTCTTTTCTCTACTCATCCACACAAGGTTATATCAAAAGCTTAATCTATTCATATTTAAGATTTTATGTGTTCATATGCTTTACTTAGTTAAATCACCATTTAGGGTACTTTTGAATATGTAAAATGAATTTTTACTTATGATCATTGTTTTGTACACTTATTTACATGTCATATGGATGATAATATTATGTTAAAAGGAATGTATAAGTATTTTAACATGTTGGTTAAGTATTAACATGTATAAGTGCAAATTAGGGTTTTAATGATTTACTTAATAAGTTGCAAATGAAAATGATGTAAATAACATGTTAAACTTGTTATCTTGGATATTCTTGAGCAAAGCATGACCTAATGGACCTAATATATGTAAGACATAAGGTATTAAGGGTTCTAATGGGTTTGTAACAAAGTGGTAAAGCTAAAAAGTCCTAAAAACAAGTTTTAAACACATTTTGGAAAAAATATCTTAAGGGGCTGTTTGTAATTCGAAATTTACATATATGTTTTATGATTTTATAAAATACTACATGTCACAAGGATCGAGGGGTCATAAAGAACTCGAAAAACCGATTAATAACGAAGAAGATACGCTATTTACAAGTTTACGATAGTTAATACTTTTATAAAACAATTTTTATAAAAAGTACTATTTACCACAGAAACTTATACTTTATAAACATCAATAATATGATAAAACTTTCAATTACGAGAACGTGTTCGAAAGAATCGCTAAAAACGGAGCTATAACGAATAAGATACGACAAAAACGGGTTTTACGTTAATTAAAAGTATAAAAACGATTATATAGCTGTTATGAACAGTAAAAACACTATTCATCACAGAATCTCAAAAACCTAAAAATGTGATTTTATGATCACTCGTCTTAATACGAAAGCGTGGGCGTAAGAAACGCGAGAAACGGGCTTAAAACGACAAAGTTATGTCATTTTTACTAAAGGCGTAATTATAAACGTTTTTACTTTATAATTACGATTTCACTTAAACGATTAGATGGTGATATAGCTATATAGAATATATATGTTATTAGTTATCGAAGTGCTATATTACTAGGGAATTTCATAATGAGGCTTCTTCGGATGGCGTATTGACGAGTTGTTGGATTTACGATTTAAAGTGTCCTAACTCCTCGTACGTCATGTCATGACCTCTTAAATTATGATAGCCCGAACGATAGTACGATGATAACTATATAGGATTATATACAGTTGTTGTTAGACAACATACTTGAATACTGATTCGACCTTAATTTAAATAGGTTGCATCTAAACGTTTTGCGTGACGTTTTATCTGTGTTATTTGGACTATCAGTACTCAAGGTGAGTTCATAGCCCCACTTTTTACAGTTTTACTGATTTACTATTATTTGGGGTGAAAACATGCTTTGTTTTATAAATTGGACGCAGTGTTTAAAGTATATTGATTATGTTGTTTGCCTAAGTAGCGATAACCCTCCTGAAAGCCCTTACATGAACTTTCAATGCATAGATGTAGGTTGTTAATTTCATTATGTGAGCACAGAATGTTATAAATAGATCTATTAGGACTAACCTCCCGTTTGGGTGAATTAGCTATCACCGGAATGAACTTTGACCATGTCGACTTGGACGTTGCGGGTTACAAACACCTGTACGGTCAAAATAACTGCTAAAAATAGAAAATATAGTGAGCATCAGTTCATGAGCTTAGTGCAATCAGAAATCTGGTTTTTGTGATTGTATGGCATATGTTTGTAACTATCACACGGGAAAGTCTTACGGTCCTGCATAATTTAAAATACATAAACCTATGGGGAAACAAAAATTTCACCAACATTTTTGTTGACGTTTTAAGCTAATGTTTTCAGGAGGTCAATAGGCACTAGGTTCCAAGGATGCATATGGATTACATTTGGAATGCACACTAAAGAGTTTATGTGCAGCCTATTTGGGAACATGTAATTGTGTCTTTTGTAATATTAAAACAAGGAACAAGTAAAGCTTTATGATTTTTGTAATTATTTCTTATATTTAAAATCCAATATTCAATTAAACAACTTTTGTGAATCGTTCTTAATATATTATCTTGTGCTGTTAGATCATGAAGTAAACACGCCCCGGATACATATTCCTGCGACACATTTTGGGGGGTGTTACAAGTAGGAGAATCTTCTTGTACCCTTGGCGTAGTGTTAGGTGACCTTAAGTTTTCAACAAGTACAAGTCGTCAAAGTCACACGAGTACAAATTCCTTGAAGTTCGTTTTCTACAATAGTATATTCCTAATTACTGCTCTTCGAAGGACACTTTTTCATGAACTTTGTACCCGTCAATCGAAAAGAACTTCAATTCCTAACGATCTATTATGATTTCATTTGAGGAGTCCTGACAATAGCTCTTTGGTTGGTTTCTGCTGAGTGTCGGTCGATGTAGAATTTATGTCTCTTGAACCACCAGTGGGAGATACCATAAGTTGTAGAAATGTCATACATGCACTCTTCTTCGATCTACATCTGATCTGGAACCATCTGTTCTACTAACCCGACATCAGGATAATACACAGCTTTCATCTTTGTGATTGACAACGCAAGTCTATCACCTTGCTGCCAAATCATAGATAATACAAACTCTGTTGAAGAAGAACTCGACTGAATCCGTAGAACTTGAACCTGGAGACCACCTAAGGAGTGGTCTGCTAACAGCGATACCTGAGAAGTCTGTCGTCTACTTGATTGGTCAGAAGCTTGTGACATTCCTCCATCTAAAATTAGAGATGAATCACGTCAGGATGGAAGGCTTTGACAACTTAATATCTGGAGCCTTTACTAGAGTGTTTTTCCGTATGACTCTGTGATTCCTTGCTTCTTGCAGAACCAATCAATAAACACTCTAATATCACCGGTCTGTGAAAGCAGAGAGTTCTCCGGTGGAGGTACGTAGCTGGAGGCTAACGCAGATGCCCAGTTGTGGATAGGGACAGGTAGACTTAATGAGGGAATGGACCAAGCAGGTTTCCGGAGTCGCAAGTCTTTCGTCTTTGGAAAGAGGCTTAAACCAATCCTGATTTAGATTAACTCTGGGAATGTGCCTACTGCCGATATCTTCATCATCAGACACCATATCCTGAGCTTCAAAGTCTGACTCTTCATGCATAAATACGTCTTCGGGAAATAAATGAGGCAGAGGGCCCAAATCTGGAGGTGGTCGTTGTCCAGGCTGTGTATGCAGTAGTAGTAGTTGTCTTGGATGAGCCCAGAGCAGCTGAGCCTGGAGACTGATCATCTGGATTGGTTATTGAGTACCTGTGGTGTTGGGAAGCAGGGATCCTGAGCGAATCAAGGCTCCAATTGATTACTGGAAGCCTGATTGCAGAGACCAGACTGAGGGGGAGGACGGGGTGAGAGTGGTAGAGGAGTGACGCAGGTGGGATTTTCGTGACCTGATTACTCTTCATCTTTTACGTTCCCCAGCCTTGTCAAACACAATTGCTCCACTTTCCTCATGAAGAAAAGATTTTTGTAATGCCTCATAGCCATCCGGTGATACCTCGTTGCCTATGTCCATAATTCTCCTCACGCATGCGTTGAAGCAGAATCTATTTCATGTCAGAAGAAGCCTAAAGAGGTCTCTTATTGCATACTGTTAAACCGGATGCGGTAACAGCCTCTTTCACCGTTTCTTCAATTTTGGTCAAATCTCTTGCTTGTCCTATATATTTCCATATCTGATCCTCTGATCATTCAAACAAGTCTTGAAGTCTCTCATTTGATAGATACAAGTTCCCATTGCTTGTCTAAACTTGTCCTCCGTGCTTGATTTATGTCACGCTGATACTGATATACTTCGTTCCAACTCACCAATCCGCTAAATGATGATCGAGTTTTGAAATGCCTTATTGTGTTGAGGATGAAGGTGGTGAAGAGTTTGTTGTTGTTCGTTATGTTGTTGTTGTAGATGATGTGTATGAGCTTAAATCGTTGTGATGGCTGGCTTAGAGACAGTGGAATCAATAACTGGAAGTGGTCCATTAAAGGAACTGACGAGGTGTCCTGATGTATGGAACCGAGACCGGAGATTGACTTCCGCTCATATTTGTCTTTTTAGGTTCGTCTTCTAGTGACTTCTCCCGTAAGGAACTGATTGGTGATGGTAATTTCCATATCGAGGTTTTGCAAAGAAGACAAGGTATGTAGCTGAGCTTGCAAGATCCTCAAGTCTCACATCACCTTCAGTTAGGAGTTTAAGAATTTCCTGAACCTTTGGATAAGCCGTGGCAGTGAATTATTTATCCATTTGCTCTGTGTTAGGTTGTGATGAGGCTTCAGCGATTCCCAAGTCCATGTGATCTAGGTTTGGTCCAGCGTGAACCACATGACTTGATGGTTTTTGAGACACACCAGCATCACCAGGGTTTGTTCCACCCTAGCATTCCTCTTGAGCTTCTGCATTCGTCTCAGGAGACACTTCCTCATCAGAATCCATCTCACTGACAGTTAGACCCAGTTCCGCAACAGTGACAAAGTTTCAACAGAACCAAGGGTTCTGCTATGCAGGAGTGCGCCTTCAGAAAGATGAACTGTTAGGCAAGGTTTCTTTTTCTTTGGAGTCTGAAGTTGAGTAGATCCTGAGCCAGCTTTGTTCCCACGCGAACAAAAATTTTTTCTTCCCCTTCCCTGTACCTCTGAAGTGGTATGAAAATTTCCAGGTTTCGGGTTCTCTGATCCATACCGATTGAAGAGACCCTGAGGTACAGGTAATCATGCCATAAGCTTTCTTTCATAACCTCCCACCCCTTTGCATAATAATCAGCCTCTTCACATCTTCACACTGGGTTCATTCATCGCCGTAACACCTTCATTTAACGAACTCATCTACCAACTGTTGATGAACAGCTCTTAAGAGTTCGCATCTTCACCACCACTTAACAAGCTTTTAATCGTTGGCTGGAGATGGAGCTTCAGTGGCGTCCATACCCAACTTCTTACTTTTCCCCGAGGCTAAGCAGTTTACAGGTTGGGTTTGGGTGTTGAGATGAATAGATTCTGTTTTGTGAGTTCATGGGTGTTTTTTTGGTTTGCCCCTTTGCTGGTTTGGTAGCCGGTGTTTCATCTCACTGACAACTTCTCCGGTGAGATACCGCTGGTACTTAGCACCTTAGCCACATATCGGGGTAATGGTAGTCAGATACGAATGTTCTCAGAATAAGTGTATCCAAAATTGCCATGCCCAAACCTTCTCTTTTGAGTTCTTGAATGAAATTTCAGGTATCACAAAGCGACTCCTCATAAGACAGTGGAGTGGAGAACCTTCCTTTTGTGGAACTTGTTTATCCTCTAGAGGTAATTGGATGATCATCTTAGTAAAACAACACCCAGAATCACAAGTGATTAACTTTTCTTCTTCCCTCCGTAATGAAGACAAGATTCATCTGTCTTCTATGAATGAATTGGATCACAAGTATAATTCTTTCCCATATTCCTCTCAGCATAATCTATATTTGCCTTGTTGACAACACCCCACAAGATCTGCAACACTGGAGCTCTTGGTCTTTCAAATGCTGAAGTTTTTCTCATGAGACAAAGATTGATGATAGTGGCGAGTGCCCTCCACGATTGATACATGTCATTTGTCACAACTCCAGATAAGGTTCTGACAACATTTGGGTAACCCAGTTCGTTGACAAAGGAGATTATAGTGTTAGCATTTGGTAGAGGTGTGAAATTGTTGTTGTCTTGGGGTAATTGACTGCATCTCATGATAGAGAGCGATTGGTAAAATAGAAGCGTTGGGGGGGGGGGGATCATCCAGTGATAGTTTGTATCCTTAGTCTTTTGGTCCTCTCTCAAATCTGATGGTGTCCAGAACTGCTGGATGTAAATGGTGGAATGGTGGAGGAAGCAGTGAAAGCTATGGAAGAAGTTGGTGTTCTTCAAATGGTCCACTGCTATCTTGAATAGGGGAATTGGCTTGATTCCTTTCCAACATCCAAGAACAATTGTTTTTCACCACTAGAACCTATTTTTATACGAGGCAGATTTTCTCATCTGAACAAGTAGGTGGAGAATCAGCAGCAATTAGAACCTCAGGAGCATTGATATTTGCATCAGCCATTGTAACTGCACACATACATCAATGAAGACATAACATACAACAGGTGATGTGAGATAAGATCAACATGCTCAGGGTTAGATAAGTCCAAGTCAAGATAAGAACAACATTGATCCATAATGAAGTGGATAGTCATTTCGAGATGTACAACACTTAAGTCAACGAAAGTCAACTCATGACAGTGGGGACAAAACTAAGTGACCGACACACAATGACCAAAACTTCTGATTGACATGATAAACACTATGGAGAAACATATCATACAAAACGCAAGACATTTAAAAGCCAAAACGTAGAGACAAAATTTTATATATGTTTAAACGCAATAGCAAAACGCAATGCATACAAAACAGCAACAACCCAAAAACTTAGAGAATAATTTAATAAAACTTTAGAACAAAACGCAAAGGCAAGACGCAAAAGGCAACTATCAATCAGGCAAAACGCAGTTTGGCAAAACGCATGAGTATTTTATCAAATATAATCCCAAAAAAAAAAACGCAACATTTTTAAAAAAAATTGAAAGGTGGTCCTATTTTGAACTAATTAGGTCTTCAATCACAAACGCAATAGATTGCGTTTGTCCATGCTTTGCACAAATATATACAAACAAGACGCAAGAGCATATTATACCATCAAAACACAAAGACATATATTAGGCAAAATGCAAGTACATGTATCAGGCAAAACGCAAAGGCATGTATAAGTCAAAACGCAATCAGGCACTTTATACAAAACGCAATCAAGAACACTTAGGCAAAACACAATCTAGAACACTATGGCAAAACGCAATTAACAACGGTCAACCAAAAGCAATCAAGAACGTTCAAGCAAAACACAACCAATAACATTAGTATTCGTAGATCTCAACTTACAACCTAACGCATCCAAGGCTTAACTCGATAATACTATATATTCAATGAACTTTACTAACCTATTTAACATCGACAAGCATCCATTTCACACATCATTCGATTGAGATTTGACTCAAAAGGTTAAACTTTTACTCGAAAATCACAAGGACTATAAACAAGTGTTTGGGGGAACAATTAATACATCAAATAGGCATCCTATATGAATTCTAATGCTAACCGCCAGCAAACCAAAATGCATCAACCAACACTTTACCAAGGATTGGATGATTATTTCGCCACAAAAACAGTCCTAAAAAAACAAGCAATTTAATGATTTTAGACCATGGGTTATAGATAAAGCATGAATATATGATAACGAACAAGAGACAAGCATTACCTAAACGAGAAATCACACAAGTGAACACAACTCAGGCAAATCGCAAAATAATGTTGCGTTTTTTGTTTGAGAGAAAAAAAGAAAATTTGACTTGTTTTTAAGTGTTTTAACCGAGTCAAAACGCAAAGGACTATATATACCTAGGTCAAACTTTCAATAAATGGCAGGTTTGGCCCCTCACCTACAACTTTCTTTGCATTTAAGGTTTAATAGCTACTACGGGTTACAACAAGTTTATCGTCCTCCCCTTAAACTAGACCTCGTTAGTTTCCCAAACCCTTTCTATTTATTTATACTAAGTATCAAAAAGCCCGTTAGATTCATAAATTTGAGCTCTTTTCGCCATTTAAGAATGCAGTTTTCACGTCCATTTGATAAACTGTCATGTTTTTGCTGGCAGCATTGGCAAGAAATATTCTGATAGCTTCAAGTCTGGCGACCGGGGCGAAGGATTCTTCAAAATCAAGACCTTCTTCTTGACGATATCCTTTCGCTACAAGACGTGCCTTGTTTTTAACATGTTACCATACTCATCAAGTTTTACCTTATAAATCCACATGAGAGCAATAATAAATGCACAGTCTGGAGGATGGCCACTAATTCCATACTACGATACAGTCGATCAAATTTCATGGATTTCACCTTGCATGGCCTTAAAACCAACAGTCTTCAGTAAACACAGATTTGGAAGTTTTTTGGTTCCCGACTTTAGACATTAATGAATTGTAGAAGCACTACCAACCACTGTAGCAAAGCTGTTTTCTAGTAGATATCGTCGAGAAAGGTTCCCAAATAATATTATAATAGGATGAGAGGCAATCCATTTTCGGTAGATTTTATAGGCTGAGTGGTTTGGTTGATTCAATTCTACGCGATTATCCAGAAGATGATGCATCACCCCCCCCCAGAGTTATGATCTGGGGCAAACAGCAACATATAACAAATGGTCGATATCACCGCAAGCAAAAAGATTTACTTCAAATCCAAAGCTCAGCTGCAACAAAGAAACACCTTGATGTACTGAAGAGGATTGATGATCCAAAGATGATGGTGAATGACTTCCCGATGGTGCCTCTTGATCAATGGGGATGCATACTGATGGACCGGTAGGGTTGACTAGAGCTTTAGCTGCAGGAGCAGGGGGTACCAGACAATCAACCATGGAAGACTCAAAATATTCATCAAACATAGGTTGGAACAAAATCTCTAGTTCCTTAATTGGAAGATGTACATAAGGTGCTGCATGAGAGTATTAGTACGAGCTGAACTGATTAGCTCCAAGCGTCAAAAGGTTAGACGCGGGTCCTGGACTGGAGTGTACAGGAGCCGTTTGCATGATTTGGCGGGTCCGTTTGTTCTAGATTTTGTAACCCTTCCTGTTTGGTGTGTAAGTTTCCATGATTTGACGGGTTCGTTTGTTGTAGATTCAGTAACCCTTCCTGTTTGGTGCGTAACCGACAAAAAACCCAATGTCTGCTTCAGCCTTCAATTTACCCAGATCTTCACTGTCGTTTGTTGGGTAGCAGAGAGCCCAAAAAATACAAAGAAACAAAAGATCCGGTTTCTTGTCATGCACAAGTTCGTATGGAGTTTTATTGTGGAGAGTATGTATAAGGGATCGGTTTTGGGTGTAACAAGCAGTAGCCACAGCTATTGCCCACAGAAATAATAGAGCCTTCGAGAATATCAACATAGTTCTAGCCGCTTCAACAATAGTACGGTTACGTCTTTCGACAACACCATTTTGCTGAGGAGTTCTAGGAACGATCTTCTCGTGGGTAATTCCAACGTTTTCATAGTAATAAATCAAGTCTTTATTAACGAATTCGGTGCCATTATCAGTCCGTACGAACCTGAAAATTTTGTTGAGGCCGACTTGAAGTTGTTTTAACAGGTTGATTACGAAGGCAGGAGTCTCGTCCTTGGATCTCAAAAACTTCACCCATGTGAACCTGGAGTAGTCATCAACTATTACCATAATGTATTTCTTCCCATTAATACTCTGCGCTCTCATCGGACATCATAAATCCATGTGAAGGGTGTGTAGAACTTCCATAATGGTGTTAATCGTCTTGGGTTTGTGGGTAGCTTTCCTACTCTTTCCAAGTTGGCATGCGGAGCATAGATGATCTTTTTCAAACTTCAACCGAGGTAGGCCTCTAACAAGATCTTTACGAGAAAGATCATTTAACGTACCAAAGTTTAAGTGATTCAACTGACGATGTCACAACAAGAACTTGTTCTTTGATGCTTTAGATAGTAAGCAAATAAGAGAGGACCGACCTTATCATGTCGTCAACAGAAATGGTGTATAAGTTCGTACCACGACTTCCTTTAATAAGGTCGACACCATCTAAGTCTCTGACAAAGCATGTGTGCTTTCTGAAGACAACTTCAAGATCTGAATCACAAAATTAACCGACAGAGAAAAGGTTATGTCCAAGTCCTTCTACATAGTATACCCTGGAAATTACACTGTCACTAATGACATAATCCCCATAACCCATAATTGCACCAAAATGATCGTTTTCGAATCTGACAGTCCCGATAAACTTTTTCACGAAATTCCTAAGCCGTTAGCGATCTCCAGTCATATGTTTTGAGCAGCCTGAGTCTAAATACCAAAGGACGATCTGTACGACCTGCATTTGAACAAAGGCGAGAATGGAGAGTTAGATATACTGGATCCTCGATTGCAGTTGGGGTCCGTTTGGTTAGAGTAAACAAGGTTAGATGCCACAGGATTAGGACTATTAGTAGGGGCAGGAGGCCTAACTAAAGGACACTGTCCATCTAAAGGGATTAGTCTACCAGTGGGCTTCCATTGTTTGACAGGCAATGCTTTAGGTTTAGTAATCCTAGTTAAAGGGCACTGATCACCTAAAGGGAATATTCTACCAGTGGGCTTCCAATGATAACCTATTGTGGTAAATATTTTGCCTGTTGGTTTCCATGTTTGTTTAACCTGTTTTACTCTCCAAATTTGTTTGACTGGGGTTTTGTTGTAAGACTTCAAGAAACGTTCAACACACTTAACATGATTAGAGGAAATAAGGCATTCATTACAAGTCTTGCAAAGTGAATTAGAATTCGAATTAATTACAGTACGCTTAAAGCTAATACTAGAATCAACACGATTCTCTTGTTTCTCATTCGACTTATTCATCCTAGAATGGGCTTCTACTTGTTTCAAGGCACTTCTAGCTGGCAAGGTCCTATCTTTCTTTGTATTGCTCCTAGGCTTTGACCTGCTAGCTGCTGAGGCACCTTTTACTCCTGTAGAGGGAATTCCAGGAGCATTAGTCGAATTTATTTTCTGGTGCTCAACTTGTGGTGGTGTGTTATGAGTTGAGGTTTCACATGGTTCGACAAAATTAACTCGCTTTTTCCTAAGTGAATTGGTAGAGGCATTCTGTTTATCGCTAGGGCCAAAGTCTTTAGGACACGTGCCTATTACATATTCTAACAGCTCCTGAGAGTGTTTAGTGTAACGGCAAGCAGATGCAAGAGAGGTATCCAATGGTCTTTCCACCTTAGCGTCCTCTACTATTTCACGAAGGGTTTCTACATTTTCCTTAAGGCGTTTGATATAGTGTAGATGCACTTCCCGATTCTTATTGAGTCTAGGGGGAATTGGTTCAACATCAATTGCATACTTTTCAAAAGCAGAGACCTTTGGTGTTTTGACATCACTAGTGACACATGGCATCTTCCCCTTGAGTTGGGCCCTTAGATTCTCAATTTCATTTTGCAAAGATTTTGCTTTTTCAGTGGTTTGGGCACGCGTTACTTTAATGGAGTTAAATAACTCTTGATAATGCAGTTTAATCTTTGCATTTTCAGCTTTAAAGTCTTCTAATTGATTTTGCAAATCTGTGACAGTTTGTTTTAATTGAAAATTTTGAGAATCCAGGGACTTATACTCAAGGTGACGATTGTTCTCACTTTTGTTAGCTTTCAATTCAGAGATTTGAGCTTTCAATTTACGGATGGTGTTTTTGTGACTCTGAATCTGATCATCCCGCATACCAAGTTCAAAAAAAACATCAAATTCAGGAACATCTCTAGGTGACTTGGATTTGAGATTATTAACATTTTCTTTAAGATGTTGTTGCTTTAATTGTAAATTAACGTGAGCAACCTCTAGTTTTGAAAAAGCTTTGATCATGGTATCATGATCATCATGTTTAATCTTTCTAAGTAAGCGGGAGTTCTCAGATTCAAGTTCAACAACACGATTCATTGCAACATTATAAGCAGTGGATAAATCATGAAATCGAGAAGCAGACAATGCCGAATCAGTAACAGTATAAAACACATCCTGAGCAATACAGTTAGCAATCAAATTCTCATTTGTGATGAGGAGATTTTTGCGTTCAATCTCCCCATATTTTTTATCAATAGCATTCTGGTCCACTTCCGCTTCCATTTCTTCAAAAACAGCTTTCATTGCTCTAACTTCAGTAACTAGTGATTTTTGAACCCCGTCAAAATGTTCTTTGAGCAAATTGAAAAATGGAATTACTTCCGTTAAATAACAACGTTTGGTTTGTTCAAAACCCCGTTCCCCTTCAGTTATTCCCGTTGGTGTAATTCGTTTCTTACAAGTCTTTTCAAAGTCCCAAAAAAGTTGAGTAATTACATACAGACTAATATTTACTTGACTTGTGGTTGGAAGCGTTCGAGGGACCAGATGGACTGGTGTATTGGGAGGATACACAGTCGCAGGTGGCAGGACAGGCAGGGGTGGGGCATTGGCCTTTAGCTCTTCGGCCTTTCGTTTTGCTAGATCTAAGGACCAAAATACTTGTTCAGGGGTTAGCTTGGTCTGTGGTGTGAAAGTTGCAAGGAAGTTCTCTTTGGAATAATTAGGTGGTATACACTTGATTCCCTTTTCCACACACACGGGGTCATTCAATTTCTCATGCATTTTCTGCCTAGTTAACTCGGCTAACTCTAGGTCTTCCTCTGATGATGGGACATCTATAGGGTCATGGTCCAAATTAATAAGTTCATTACCATCATAAAGTGCAGGTTGAGCCACTTTGGCCTTTTTAAGGTAAAAAGGGTTCTGCGCACCTATGGGTAATTCAGAATATTGGTCACACAACCTTTTAGGTTTTAACATCATATGAACACATTGCTGGAAGATGTTATCCTCAGTTAGAGATAAGTCTTGACTGGTTTAATTATCCACATCTGCATCATAGGTGTTGCCCTGTTCACCAGCCAGAAAGAGTAGCTCCTCTTCATCCAAAACTGCACCATTCTCTTGGGCTTGCATCAGCAGCATCTTGTCCTTGAAATAATCAGAATTTAGTGGACACTTTAGCTGAGTACAGTTCCTTGCAATATGTCCAACTCTATTACAATTATAACACTTGATCGGTTTCCCTTGACCTGCATTGGTATTCCCATCTCTATTCTGTGCACCCCCATTTCCTGTTGTGCCATTTCCCCGAGCAAAGTATCTTTGATTCTGATTTTGTCGCCCTTGAACATTCTGAACAACAACCCGACCATCTTGAATAGTTGCTTGATTCTGGGTGTTAGATGAGGTTCGAAGTTGATTATTAGTCTGAGGAAGCGTTGCTCTGAAGGATTGGGCCAGGAGCGCCATTTGTTTGGCTAGGTGGTCAAGTATTTCATCAGTTTGAGTGTATCCGGATACAATTTGTGATGTTTCAGGGAATTGTGGATATTGTGGTGATTGAGGGTTTATTGATGAGGAGGGATATTGGTGATTGAGGTTGGACCGTTGACACAAATGCAAGTTGATCATTCGTAGCAGGAGTGATTCTTTCAATAATCAGTCGATCCTGTGCAGCATCCTTCTCATGTTGTTTTAAGTATGCATACAGCTGTTCATGATTTGTCTCTTCCAAACCATTGTTGAGTTTAACGGCTGTCACGAACCTTGACCTGTTTCCAACTTTATGTCCAACTCTATTACAATTATAACACTTGACCGGTTTCCCTTGACCTGCATTGGCATTCCCAGCTCTATTCTGTGCACCCCCATTTCCTGCTGTACTATTTCCCCGAGCAAAATACCTCTGATTCTGATTCTGTCGCCCTTAAACATTCTAAACTACAACCCGACCATCTTGAATAGTTGCTTGATTCTGGGTGTTAGATGAGGTTCGAAGTTTATTGTTGGTCTGAGGAAGCGTTGCTCTGAAGGATTGGGCCAGGAGCGCCATTTGTTTGGTTAGGTGGTCAAGTATTTCATCAGTTTGAGTGTATCCGGAGACAATTTGTGATGTTTCAGGGAATTGTGGATATTGTGGTGATTGAGGGTTTGTTGATGAGGAGGGATATTGATGAGACTGGACATGTGATGAATGGGCATGAGGTTGGACCGTTGACACAAATGCAAGTTGATCATTCGTAGCAGGAGTGATTCTTTCAATAATCAGTCGATCCTGTGCAACATGCTTCTCATGTTGGTTTAAGTATGCATACAGCTGTTCGTGATTTGTCTCTTCCAGACCTTTGTTGAGTTTAACGGCTGTCACGAACCTTAACCTGTTTCCAACTTTATGTCCAACTCTATTAAAATTATAACACTTGACCGGTTTCCCTTGACCTGCATTGGCATTCCCAGCTCTATTCTGTGCACCCCCATTTCCTGCTGTACTATTTTTTCACCTGGAAGCATCTTGAACCTCTCAAACTCATCGTACAACTAAGATTCTCTGTCTTCTTTTGTGAGCTCAGAACCTGCAAGAAGCATTTTGACGTTGTCCCAAATTGCTTTTGCTTCAATGTTGTGATTGATGAGCTTGTAGATATCTTTGGGTAATCCTTGAAGCACAATATTGGTGGCACGGACATCTGCATCGTATCGTTTCTTCTCCGTGTCACTGAGATCCTCATATGTACGAGGCCTTTCTGGTCCAAGAAGGACACCTCCCTCAGGGGGTTCTTAGGTGTATCCTTGTGTTTTCCCAAGCTCTAATGGTCCTCTGATCAATTCGACAGAAAGAATTTGCAATCCATTTTCCCTTCCCCTACAGTAGCAATCGATCGTTGTGACCATGATTCGTAATCAGTCCTATCGAGCATAGGAGGGCGGGTATCAGAACCGGCCGCTTGAATATCATCTGAATTACTGGACATGGTTGATTACTTGTATTATGATAAACTTTGGATCGGTACAATGATTAGTGATTGTATGTTAAAAGTGATGATTGTTTGTTGATTTAGGTGATATGTTGTTTGTTTGTGATTTGGTTTGGTTTAATTAAGTCTACGAAATGTATTACACAAGTCTTCGTCAGGAAATCTTAGACAAAACGCAGTGATGTATCCACTTGATCTAGGACCCACCCAAAAACGCATGAAGAAAATTTTTTTGCCAAAATTTTCTTTCACCAAAACACAATAATGGTCTTCAACTTGGGACAAAACGCAAGGTACAAAACGCAGTGAGTAGGAGACAAAACGCAGTGAAGTATCTTAGGCAAAAGGTAATCAACCCTTGAGACAAAAAGCAATCAAGGTTATAATTGGGCAGAGTTTCTCTTAGTCAAAACGCAATGAGGGTCTTCAACTTGAGACAAAACGCAATACACGAAACGCAACCTGCAGTGTTAACCAAAATGCAATACATAAAACGCAACTGACAAAATGCAACTGCTGTACTACACTAGAAGACAAACCATAGTGTACTATTCTTTGACAAAATGCAGAGACAAAATGCAACTAAGAAATCGCCAGTGAGACAAAACGCAGTCAAGAACAATACGAACTTTTTCACCTAAAAACACCTAAAAATCACCCTTTTGAACGTTTTTGCTTGGTTTCTTTTGCACAACTTGATCCTAGAAGGCTATTACAACATTAAAAACACTAACTTTAACACCACAAACGTGAGAATCAAAGAGTGCCAAGAAAAAGACCATAAACCTTCAAAAACCAAACTTTTGATCTAAACTAACCAAGAAAACGCACACACAATCTATCTAATCATCCCATGGGCTCTGATACCAATTGTAGTATATTGGATATCATAATACAAGCCTAGGAATGATGGTTGGCCGATTCTAGAGAGAGAAAGGAAAGAAAAAAAACACAAAAGGAAAAAAAAAAAAAAAAAGAGGAAAGGAAAAAAAAAAAAAAAAGGGGAGAAAAAGAAAGTGGGAAGTTCTAGAGAGAGAAAATCACTTAGTGTGTGTTTATGATAAAATGAACATCCAACCCTTCCCATGGCTGGAAAGGGTGTTTAAATACATGAGTTTTATGCCCCTAAGTGGGCTATGGTGTGGGCTAACATGTGGGTAAAGACCCGGCCCAACACCATAAGTCATACGCTTACGGTTAAACTACGAGCTATGCTATTCTATACAATACACGGGGTGACCGAGTCTTTTTCTTAAACCTAACACTATAGATGATCCCATCCCCTCAAGCTAAGAATACAAAGGCATATGAGATTGATGAGTCTGCTTCTATACCACCTACCTCTCCACACCATATCATCTTGTCTTTTGAGACCAAATCTCATGCAGTACGGATGTCTATTTAACACCATACTCTACGATCACCATCTGGTAAGGCATGCATTACCGAGTTTGCTGATGCACTACCTTTATCATCACTATCACCAGAGAATGTTAAGTCACTTAAAGATAACATAAGAGTCTAGCATCTAGAATCTTGAGACTGGTTGATTATCCACATCTGCATCAAAGGTGTTTCCCTATTCACCAGCCAGAAAGAGTAGTTCCTCTTCATCCAAAACTACACCATTCTCTTAGGCTTGCATCAGCAGCATTTTGTCCTTGAAATAATCAGAATTCTACAGACGCTTCGGCTGAGTACAGTTCCTTACAATATGTCCAACCCCATTACAGTTATAACACTTGACCGGTTTTCCTTGACCTGCATCGGCATTCCCAGCTCTAATATGTGGCCCCCATTGCCTGCATCACCATTTCCTCAAGCAACATACCTCTAATTCTGATTCTGATTCTGTCGCCCTTGAACATTCTGAATGACAACCCGACCATCTTGAATGGTTGCTTGATTTCGGGTGTTAGAAGAGGTTCGAAGTTGATTGTTCGTCTGAGGAAGTGTAGCTCTGAATGATTGGGCAAGAAGTGCCATTTGCTTGGTTAGGTTGTCAAGTATTTCATTAGTTTGGGTGTATCCGGAATCAATTTGTGATGTTTCAGGGAATTGTGGATATTGTAGTGATTGATGATTTGTTGATGAAGAAGGATATTGATGAGATTGGACATGTGATGATTGGGCATGAGGTTGGACAGTTGAAACAAATGCAAGTTGATCATTGGTAGC